>LVVM01005934.1:38971-51876 GCA_001882365.1 Rhizopogon vesiculosus | reverse complement strand
GAGGCTCCGCTTCTTCATCAGCTTGAGGAATCTCAACCCTGTATTGGGCTGTCTTGATACGCTCCCAAGTCTTGACGTCATTTTTCTGCACATCATGCAATGGGTGAAGAGCCTCACGGCTGGTCAGGCTCTCAAAGGAAAGGTTAAACATTGTGTTTCAAATTGTCAATGTCAGCAAGCGCAACGACTTGGACAGTGGTGCGTACAGTGCAGCGTACTACAATAGACGTACTTGTTTAACCATATCAGGTTTGTTAATGGCATGGTAACCATTGACAGTGCAAAGATCTATCACGGAGTGTCGGTAATATTGTGTCCAGTCTGATGACAGGCGCCGCTTTGTTAATATCAGAATGTTGAGATCGCTTGACGGCAAGATATCCCGCATTTTCGCGCTGCGTGGCGGGTCAGGCATGGTACGAAAATTGAACCGACTCTAGAGTGCATCGTCTTGTGAGCCTCTAAGTTATGGCCCACCAAACATCGGAGGATCTAGATTGCAGGACTTGGGGACGAAGCTCCATAGGGTGACCCTCTCCAGGGTGATCATGACTGGCACCTTGAGGATCAGGATTCAGGTACAGTGCGGTCGAACTTATGCACGAAGTATCACACGTCACACCCACCTCCGAACTTTCGAACCTAGGGCCCATTTGGTCACACCCAGATCAGGTCGAACCTAAGTGCGTATCTCTACAGTACTATGGCGTAGGAGGGGAACTGTCACTAGTACTGGCACAAGATTGTTTGGATCTTACATAAGCCAAAGCAACTTTGCAACTTGGCATTGACTTGGCACACAGATAAGCTAGTTTCCCACGAAGGTTTGGTCAGGGCCATAACGTTACCGTATAATCATTTTCCAAGTTCTAACTTCTGGATCAATTCTTGAGTTATTGTTGGCTTGCAGCCTTGATAGTCATCCGATGTCCTCGTCGCTAGACGAGCTTCCTGCACATATTCGTCTTGAATCACACCCTACCGCTTGCAACAAAGCAGTTGCGGTAAGCAATGTCAGCCCAGGCTCAGTTATACTGGAAGTGCCATCCATGGTGGTTTTGTTGCTACCGTCAGGCAAAGGTCGTCGATGTGATTTTTGTCTATGCTCAGAGGCCTCTGCGGTTAGGCTGTCCAGGTGTGCTGGGTGTGCTTCATATTGGTATTGCGGGACACAATGTGCGTGTCCTTTCTCGATATTGTTTACCAATATCCCTGAACATCCTTAGGCCAATCTTTACACTGGGGTTCGCACAAGAAATATTGCAAGAGACTTGCTTCCTTCACCGCATCAGCTGATTTTCAGTGCCTTGAAGAGCACGAGAAGCTAGGTGCTTTGCTTCACACCCATCTTATTGCGGAAATTTCGTCCAATGTGCTCTGCGATGTTAGAGCGAAGCAACTATCCACTTTCATGTCTCTGCTACCTGGACCACAGCATGGTTCTCCCCAAATCGCTTGCCCCATGTCTGTCAGTGTGGAGGTGCATCAGAGCCTAGAAGCTCTATTTTCCCGATCTGGGAACAACAATTTCGCCGTTCACAGTCATCTCACCACTATCGCGCATGGCATTTTCCCTCTTGCAAGTCGCCTCTTCAACCATTCGTGTCTTCCAAACGCCGCTGCTAGATACGTGATCCGTCAAGGTCAGCCAGTGCGTATGGAAGTTGTAGCTCTGCGACAGATCAAGACCTCGGAAGAGGTAATTTGTTCACACGTCGAAAGCCCATGAAAGATTGATAACATGTTCATCTCGCAGATCTGTATTTCTTATGTGGACCCTGCTCTGATAGAATCTCGTCAGCAGATCACCCATTTCACCTACGGTTTCTCCTGCACCTGCCCATCATGTAATTTTATCAACACGATTGGCGCCATTCCTCCGTTGCCTGTCTCGGAGGCGGCACTTGCAGACTTGGACAATGCTCTGCAAAGATTCTGTATTCCTTCTGGAGATATTGATGATCATACTTTGCTTGCGGGATCTGCCCTCCAAGTACTTCCCAAAAATCTCCACTGTGTACTCCATGAAGGGTATCTATCACGACTCACGGATACCTTTAGCGAATCTTCTCACGAGGGCTCCTATCGCGTCGCTCTTAATGTCGGACTATCAGTGTTTGCTATGTATCTTTTAATATATCCAGCAAACTATCCACAGATTGGTATGGAGCTGCTCATCGTGCAAAACTTTTTACCTTCGACTGATATTACCAAAGGCATGCATTTATTGGAGATGGCAAAGACAGCGTGGAACGCTGTGATCACCGCTGATCATGACAACGAACAGGACGTCCCTGCGTCGGCGTCTTTGCTCGAGCGGGCCCAAATTTACCTTGATCTTTCCAGCAAAATAATCAAGGTGTTTGGTCCAGAAGGCGATCCAGGGGGACCTCTGGAAGAGCTAGCAGTTCTAGAAAATTTACTCCGTGAGGACGAACAGTAAGGGGTTCTCGTAGCCCTTTGAAATTCACTGACCTGCTACTTTTTTCCAGATAACAATTGCCGGTTCGCAAGGCATGGTACGATCAGTGATGATTCTGAGATGTTCGCAAGGAAGACGTCGCGCTCCATACAAATTGTTGCTGAGGCAACCATGCCGCTAAGTGATAAGTTGCCGACCGTGATGAATGTACAACTATGTAGCTAAATCTGTCTGAGCACCTTTTCGCCGAGGCATATGTTGTATTCCATAGATTTGGCGTTGACGCCTATGTATTTAATTATACTTCTAGCCCAGTGAAAACCTACATGTGACTGAACGTGGGAGAACGTGAGCAGCGGCCATCATCACCAACCACGGTCTCCACCCAAAAAAAATGAGCAGATACCACGGAAATTCGACGCGGCAGATCGTGACAGGCCGTGGCGGATGGTGATCATGCCTACTCACGCTAGACTACGTCTGGCCACAACAGACGAGTGTACCTAACACATAGGCAAATGTGTTACAGCGGACGCACTGGCAGGACGGAGCTTGAGCAAAACGCGATAAAAGAGATTTGAAGAAAGGAAACCAGAGAAACAGAGAAACAGAGAAACGGGCACATGACATAGGCAAACTGGATTTGTATTTTTGTGAATGAGTAGATTCCACGTCCTACCACGAGTCATCGCGTCTGACCACAAATTATCTTCATGTCAGATCACCATCAGCGCTGGGCAGGCCCACCCAAAACTTACATGTGACTGAGGGTGGCTGATGGTGATCTTACCGCTGCTCGCGTTCTCCCACGTCCAATCACCTGTAGGTTTTCACCGGGCTTCAGGCATGGCGCATCTTGGGGCAGGGGCCGCAGGGCGCATGGATTTGAATCCAGACACTACCTTAAGGTACGCGTAGGGTATTTAGTGGTGGTGACGAGTCGATTTCGGAAACTGAGAGACAACTTAACTAAGGGGATGTGCGGACTTTATGCGAGGCGTTAGCTGGTTCCACCAAGCCAGATTGCCAATGCTCGAGGGCAGGAGTTTAACTATCCAATGGATTTGATGAAAGTGTTCCTTGATATTATTTTTCAGAATATGAGTGGACAGCTTGTCAATTAGTGATTAACGATACTTGCATACTATTCTGCCGCAAAACTCATCCGCTGTTCTATGCAAACGACTACTTACCAGCTGGCTATGGCCGGGCATCAGCTAAACCTTACTGCTACTGAGTACTAGATAGTACTACGTAGTACCGCGTAGTACCGGGAGGTGCCGAAAAGTATTAGCTGATGTGGTGTTCGATTGGTAGGTAAGGCTTTCTGCCTTGAAATAGGCGTTAAGGAGGCCTGTGTACTGACAAAGTCAAATTTCGGAAGGGTCCAGCCGAGCGCTTGCGGATATGCGGGTGCTTCTTCGCTTTAGCGTCCTGCGGCTAACTTTATGTAAAATAATAAGTAGCTTCAGAAAGCGCCGAATGCTGCAGGGTCGCCCCCTTCCTAGATGATCATTAACCATTTTCTGGCAAGTTGCCTTTTCACCATCCCCCTGGACCTATCTCAGTGGACTGCACTATAGTAGTGCACCACATCATCCATCTTACAAGCCGTTATGGGGGGCACAATTCCCATCAGTCAATCCCGCCACAAGAAACCCGCCACTCTTCTGCATACTGGCACTGGCGGAATCATTCCTCTGCAGAATATCACTGTCCTTATTCTTGCTATCATCTTTTCTCTCCTTTTCATTCTCGCATTGTCTTGTTCGTTCCTCGGCGATGATGAAGACGAGCCCTATTTCAAGAGGATTTTGAATGACATCGAAGTCCATAATCCAGGCGTAGGCATTTCCTCATCTCTTCGATGCTTCTTGTTGAACTCCCGTACAGATCGTCCTGTTAGGTGAAAATGTCGATGTCGACATCGATGAGCCTTCCATTACCGTTTCATGGTCTATAATTGCATGTGGAGACAACCTTGAACTCAATGAGAGTGCCGGTATCCATGAGAGTACATGTGGGCTACCCTCGATGTACCTGCAATTTTATGTTGACAAGTACGTGCCCATGCTATGCTCTGTCATATGACTAATGATGACCGCCGTAGCTCTCCTGACCCTGTTTTTGTTTATGATCCTACCTTGATTCCAACCATTCAGCAAACAGGTCGGCGACGCAGGTAAGTCCAGTGGATGCTGAGTAACATACTAATACTCATCATGGTCATCACCAGCATCGAGAACCTTGTACGATTCGATAGCGATTATACGCTTGATGTGCATAATGCTCGTTTGTACCCATTCGATAATTATTATCTCGCCAGTACCCTCCGAGCCGTCAATGCTTCAAACGCGACAATTCCTATCCAGAAACTCCACACGATCGACCAAGTGACGAGTTTTCTTGTGGCCAGTAGTGACATGGACAGCTACCAGAACACTCCCAATGGAACTCAGGTTCCCACTCGTGACCTCGATCTGTGGGTGCAGAGACCTGGTCAAGCGCAGACATTTGCTTTTGTACTTTTTGCTATCAGCTGGATGTTGACTCACGTCACCATTGGCCACGTTCTTTTGGCACGGAGGCTCATTGATACCACGCCCAAGATCAAACATCTCATTTCTACCTTCGCTATCCTTCTCGCCATTCCGCAGCTGAGGAATTCAATGCCAGATTCTCCAGGTTTTGATGACGGTAAGGCTTCCTCTAAGCCGAGTAAACAATCACTTATCTAGTTAAGCAGGCGCTCTCATTGGTATGTCTTCTCCAATTTCTAGGCTACATCTGAATGCAGGAATAACCCTTTTTACAGACTACGTTGGGTTCTTCCCGCAGATGATCATTTCTGCTTTGTCTTTGCTTACTTTATTGCTTCTTATCATGATGCGCGAGTATGATGAATTGGAAGACAATCATGTTACCAGCGGGATCACGCCACTCCCGCCGCGACCATTGTCACCACCACCACCACCATCACCGTCGCCTCGCACTCCCAAGTTGTTTTCTCCACCCCCTACACCTACTGTTTCGCTGCTGAAACCACCGTCGCTGAAACCTTTCATCCTCAGAACAAAAGTGCGCACTTCATCGGTTAGCATGGAATGTGGGGAGGCACCGCATATGACGGACGACCTCAACACAAGTTTCATTTTTCCTCCCACACCACCTGCGACTCGTACCATTCATCATCGCTCTCGTTCTTCGCGAACACGTTTTGACAGCACAGAGCCTGGAGGACAGCCCGGAGTCTATGTGCCCAAGCTGTCCAAGCCAAATACTGCCCTGCAGTCACTCAAGGAGCGATAGTTAACTTATACTTATACGTATCTTCGTATTGATTTTCACCTCGTTCACCCATCATGTCATCTGGTTTTTTCGTGCGTGTAGGCGGTTTTGATTGTCTTGCTTCACAGACCTCTGTGGATAGACAGTTGTTATATGTTGGAATTTCACTTGGAATGTACAGACGTGTAGTACATAAGTACTGAGCATGTACTAAACAATCCCTCCCATTCTCAATTTTGCGTATCGAAAGTGTTGGAGTATTCAAGCGAACGTACTCGTGTCTGCCGTATGCAGTACGCGTGGTAGGTGACTTATTACTCAGTTAACTGCAGTAGCCTTCTTTGTGTACGGAATTTGTATCGACTGTCGACAGGAATCTACTTTGTTGCCCATCGCCTCGGACTCCCCACAGAAAGTGTCACTTCGTGTACATATGAACATTTCCTTACGAATGTTTTTGTCGATCCCCCAGGACACTTAAGTAAACCCCATGAGGCAGAAGTTCGCGAGCTACATGACCCTTCGCTTGCACATCGCCAAACTAGCGACCGCTGAGAATTTCTAGGATCCAAAGAAAACTAAAATATCTTAATGCCGTTTTGATTGCATCAAAACACCGTGACATCCATTGGACAACATGTTCCGCTACTAGAAGGAAAAAATAATCCAAGCCCATGTCCAGCAGGAAGCCGTTCCATACAAAATACAAAAAGGGATAAGCAAAAGGGCGACATAAATGGGATATACAAACCTGTGAAAGATGCAAGTAGTAATACTATAAAATAGACGCACATACGGGGGGGATAGATAGGTATCCACGGCAATATGGTACGGGAAATGATGCATATGGAATATATATTGGAATCAAGCAATCAAGAAGAGAAGGTGGAGTGAGGGAGGCGCCTTCATGTAAATGAGATATAAATGGAATAACAACACACCACGAGATCCTTAGTACTACATGATGCCCAAAGCCCCTTACCTCTTAGAGGCATTGGCCCAGGGACTTTTAGGTTTGGCTGCCTCGGCTGCCAGCTTTTGAGCCCTGAGCGTGGCGCTCTTGTTGGCTCTGGGAGAGATGGTGGGAGCCTGGAGGCTGCTCGGACGGCGAACTTTTCTTTGAGGAGACGTGGCTTCGTTCTGCTCGTCCACACTAGTATTTGAGGTGGTGCTCACTGCAGAACTCTCAGAGGCTTGAGAGGAGTAGCTACTGGTATTGTTCGAATTTGTCCTTGGGGCGATGTAAGAGACCCGTGAAGACGCTCGTGATGGGACGGTGGAAGGTGGACGGGTCCGAGGGGCCGAGTCTATTCTGGTAGTGTCATCGTACGCACTGAGAGAAGAGCTGCTTCGCGATTGAGCACCACCAGCCCCAGGTACCTTAGGCGTGGAGGGTGTACGAACTAGAAGATATTGGGCATTAGTCACGAACTTTGAGCAAATAAAACTGAACGTAAAAAGTTGAAAACAATAGCCGTCTCTGACAACTTACACATGAAACTGCTCGGGGGAGGAGCGCCTTGCTTTCTCAGGGCTGTAGTCCTGTTGATTCTAGGGACGATAGACGGGCCTGCGGTCGTACTTGCGACAGAGATTGATTCGCGACGCTTGTGCCCGGGAACACCATCAAAAATATTTTTTCCTGCACGCCCCTTCTCAGTCTCCGTATCTTCTCCTTCTCTCTCGACATCACTGACTGAACTGTATTTCGGAGAAGAGACAGCAGGAGGCGCATTGGTGCCGACTGCTGCTTTTCCATTATTCGTGGTTGCACCAGTTGTCGATGCACGCTTCCGCCCAGGAGGCGCTGCAGGCTGCGCAAGACCCAACCGTAGGGCGGCTGCCTTGGTCAACCTCGGGGCAATGACAGGTGGCGCAGTGGACGCCACAGTGACTGTCCCAGAACGCTTGTGGCCTGGAACACCTGCAAACGTCTTCTTGATCCTTTCTTTCTCCATCTCTTTCTCCGCCTCATTCTCTTTCTCCTTACGAGGGGTCGGGATGCGGCCCGTACTGGCCAAGGACATTCGTGATTTGAGATTGGCTGCTTTGGTAGTACCATCTGCCGAGAGCCCCTGGCGTAGTAGAGCGGCTTTTGTTGTGCGCGGAGAGATATCGGGAGTCAGATGCGTTTTTGGGAGTGGTCGAGCACGGAATGTTTGCTTTTCATTGGATGACCCATTGGGACTGAATGAGGTGCTTGCGTTTGAAAATCGCGGTCCACGTGCATCTGAAGACCTAGGGGACGGCGAAAGCATGTCTGGAGCACTCAGACCTAACCTGAGAGCTTCCAGAACCGCAGAGTCGATGGAACGCACAGAGCCTGGGTCAAACTCATCGTGCGAACCTAGGTCTTCATCGGCTGGGGGAAGATCGCTGGTGGGGAAGATAGGGCTAGAGGCAAACAGAGATGCTATCTGGATTTCTGCTTGTTCTTCGTCCTTTGCGCATATTATCGCATCATTAAGTGAGGGCATTAATGTGAGGAGAACTTGGACAGAGCGTCTCCGCTCAAGGACGTAAACCCAGACTGGACCTCTATGCAGGAATCAGTGACGGAAGACACAATGAAGGAGGGAGGGGCTGGGATGCATCATGTTAAATGATACTTACTCGCCAAGGAACCGAGCGTCATCGCCGAAGAGTTCAAAGAATGTGTCGGGATCCGTCTCAGTATCAAACTCCATTTGGCGTTCTTTCAATATCTATGGAATGATTGTCAATGATTAGTCTGAGAACACTGTAAATATGAACGCATTTTACGTGTCATATCCGAAGGAAATAGACTAGTCCACAATAGCAAGGCAAAGCATGGATAATCATGAAATCAAGTACATACCTCGAAATTCGCCTCCAGGAGACGGTGTTCGATGTCCAGGCGCTGCTCCAATGCATCTGTCTTGATTATCGCGACAGTTCGTGTCAACTTGGCCGAGGAGGGCGATACAACTGAATACATCGCGTCCTGGGGATGGAAATGTGCATCCTGTTCGTGAGGAGGGTCGTAGAACTCGATTGGGTCGGTATGGGTCGGGGAATGTGAAGATGCGGACATTTGGATATAATATAGCTTACACCAAGATAAAAAGCGGGGAGGGTATAACTTGAAACAACCACAACAAACGGGGACGAGAGCAGCACAAAAGCCAGAAGAAAGAAAATATAAGTAAGGACGCGCTTGAGCTCACCGCCAACTATAACGACAAGAAATTCTGTTGGTTTGGAAATGGGATTTCTCTTCCCCACACTTGACATTGCATGACAACACTCCATACTGCTACCGCGGACCTCGGACACCGGATGCTCACAACGTCTCATTGAAGACAATACAAGAGGTGCTCAGGCATTGAATGATATGCTTTTGAAAAGGGCAAGGCTAATGATCCACGAGGAGTACGAAGACAAATGGGTTTAGATAATAGAAAGCGCTATCACCGTTCCGACGCAGCACGTAAGGATGTAATTGGCATCATGGAAGAGAGAAGGCTTCCATGAACTCATAATAATTAACTCTCTTTGCCTTACCAATGAGACTCTAGTCTCTTGCTTCCCAGTAAGGAACAACGAATTACTAGGTCAGTCTAGGTGTACTGCTAATCGGCTTAGAGGTCTCCGAACAATCGCCTCCTGGAGCAATATAAGCATTATACATCTCGTCTTCTCAAGAAAGGCTTACAGTCCGTCAGGCGCCTCAGTCAATATCGAGTATCCTCCAGCCATCTCTCTTGGCCAGGCGTCTCGCAAAAACCATCCAACGTGACCGACCGCACATCCAATGAGATCCCCTGCAGCCGCTTTCCATGTTCCACTTATTACCCAGGAGAAGATCACGAGGGCCAATGGCAAATACGGTGCTGAAATCGTGAACAAGCCAAAGAGTGATATTGGCGTGGTTGGGTGCCGACGGGACCACATATATATAGGCACGAAGGCGAGAGAGGATGAGAGAAAGGGAAGATTGAACAAGGGTGACATGGCCTATATCATGAAGCATGAGATGCAGGCAACAACGAAGTGACGTAACTCACCAATAGCATGATGGATGATAGCAGAAGCAGCCAAAAGTAATCGGCCTTTCTGTTGGCAAAAGACGATTCTTCTAACATGCGACTATATCGCATGCTGAAATCCAAGAATGTCAACAATTGGCGCCATGTGAATAGATAGTGGAGCTCACAAGAAGAAAAGATGGAATACGAAGTCTAGAGATATTGATCCAAAGTAAAAGAATGTCGTGATCATACGCCATGGCTACCATGTTATAATGCTCTCGGTCAGCATGCACAGACGTTGCTCCAGGACAAAACACAACTCACCTGCACATTGGTAAAGGCTGATTTGAAACTAAAATACAACTGCAGAGGCGTCACGAGTTGACATTGCTTAGAGACACGTCAGTTTCGTTGTGAATGAAGCAATTGTTTTCATACCACGGCTAAACTGGTAGCTACGGATAGCGCTAGCCAAGCACGGGTTATTGGGGGTATCTGTGTTACCCAGGCTTCAATTCCGACAGGCATTGCCTTGTTACACCTCGAGAAAGACTGGAAGTGAACCCAGGTAGTGTGCGCAGTGTGACGAGCGATGGAAGTTGGAAGATGTCGGTGCCACTGCCACGTGATATCAATAATCAATTCTTGAACTTTGTGCCAGCGGGTGTAGCTACGTCAATTTCCGCATCACAAACAGCAAGCGCCGTGATCTTTAGTCTCCCTAGGCCGATCAAATACTTAGAAGACAGTCATTCCTTCTGTATTATGTGCGCTCGAACTTGTCAATGGGCAGACAATCATGGATTGCGGCAAAAGTTCCGCGGGCCGCCGGGCCATTCACTTGGGAAGTTCATTTATCCTCCGAGCCATCCAAGTCATCAAGTTTGTTTATCCTAAGCTAAAATGGCGTCGGAACACAGCACCTTCGACCCACAAGGTCAAATTCCTCGATACCCATGACTCCGGCTGGTGAAAACGACAAGGACAGGGACCCTTACTATGCCAACTCCCTGTCGATGACTTTGGCGAAGTCACTGGCATTCCTTGGCAACGAATGCAAGTCAAGCGCTTTATCCTATCCCGAGCGCCCAATTGGCTGAATCGGACTCATCCAGCAGACATACACCCCGGAGCACATATCTTTGTTAGACTTAAATTTGTCTCTTCCTCAGGAGAGGAATTCACCAAGTGGAACATGTTATTACAGGGTCGGTCGAGGTTAACTTCCTGGACATGCAGAACGAATTAGGTTTCTACACTGATCGCGAATGCTTACGAACCGCCTACTTGTAGTTTATTAAACTCTGCCATCATCCCACCACGATTTTAGAAACCCTGTGGATTATTTCAGGCAACAGCTCCAGCGAACGCGTTCGAACGCTAGCGTCCCAGATATAACTGTACAATTACCCGTAAGCGTTTCCTCACCCTGGGGCCTGTCTTTGTTCGCCATTCCTGAAGTCCGAAACGGCATCAAGCCCATCTGACCCCGCGCAGCAAGCTCGCCCCGAGTTAAATGCGCTCATCGATCTCTCCCCCAACTCACGAAGAGCATGCCCAGACATCTGGAAGTCACTTGTGTGACCCTCACGACACCTGCCGCTTGACGACGCCTTCGCAGCCTCCGTGGCCAGTAGGGTTCATGCCTATCGACCACCGTTTTCTACGGAGCGGGACTTCCGACATTCTCGCTCGAGAAGTCGAGGACCTGATGAACATTACCAGATGTCGCCCATTCCTAGAGGGTATCATGTACCTTGACACGCCACTGCGGTCCCATGGACATCGTCCTTGGAAAGAGTCTGAACGATCGAGCTCACCGGCACCCCTGCAGAGACCGATATCACCTTTCTCCGACCCGGGTGAATGATGGACTCTTTCATTTCTTTGTGGATGTAGACTTTTTATTTAAATTCGACGCGTTTACGGTGCAATCGTTCTGAGTTCGTCCATTGTCTGGTCCCATATCAATCAATCATAAACGTGTCGCCGTGGTGGAAAGGAAAGCTACTTACACATTCCTGAAAAATAGCCATAAATGACGCCAAAGACGACGACGCTGGCGAGGTTTTTCAATCCAATCATACCCAAAATGAGTATCCTGCTTGCGATGATCGCAACTATGGCTAGGCTCGGGACTCCAGTGAAAGCCGCGATGTATCCTGACGTGACACGACCCACAAGGTTGGCCATATTTAATATCACAAGCTAGTCATGCCATCATCAGACAGAATCAGTTGCATAGTGCTGGATCTTACTGAATAAAATGAAAAGGTGGTGCCGAGACCGTGTTGGATAGAGTCGAGTTAATAGAAGAAGAACGGATAGTAGAAGCCGACCTGGAAAAGAAAGCCACTGCATAATGGTTATTTGGAAAAATCGGAGAGGAGAAGTTGGAAATCTCACCCTGCTGTCATCAAGACAAACAATATTTCGATGAGGGATTTTAGGCTTAGCGACGGCAGTGTAGTTCACTGTTCAAGTTGTCGGGGCCGGCGGAAGGCGAGTTTGCATGTAGAGACATGCAATTAAAAGAACCCGCTGACCAAGCCTGCGCTTGCCCGGACGGCATTAGCAAAGCCAAGAAGACCATTGAAGAGGCTTGAAGTTGAGCATACATAATCGGATGGATGGCAGTGTGGCACAAGAGCTGCTGGCAGCGCGCTATCCTCAGATATTAAATGTCACATGCCATGTACTACTCGAAACTGCCTCGACACCCATCCCCGCTGCGTCAGAAGGTACATTCCCCTTCACCGTACCTCATATCATTAACTTCGCCATGCCAAGTGCCCGCACTCACAAGACCAGAATCCGGAGAGAAGATCTCCCACTGACACATATGAGTGTCATACCTCCTTCCAATCTCTGCAACATATACTACTCCAGCTTCTCCGCAGCAGTGCGTCAGCTCCCTATTCAAATCTTCCACCCGGTTTACTACAAATGAACCCAGGCCCCAGGCGGGAAACAACCTATCGTCGACCGTGCGTGGGATGCAAAGTTTGCCTGTCAGTCGGATACTGCCTCTGTCTGTGCGCGAATATGCGCTAGGCACCCACCCAATGATGAGTTCTCTCTCATTTGTATCAATTGTTAGCATCGAGGCAAATCTAATCTTGGACTCGTACTATATTCTACTCCCTCGAGTCGTCATGTCTGCGTGTCATAGTCGATCTTCACGTCTGGACCGCAATCACCGT
>LVVM01005923.1:45953-73644 GCA_001882365.1 Rhizopogon vesiculosus | reverse complement strand
ATTGCAATTGAAGGCAAGCTTTGGCAATATTTTATTTACTATACATGCTGGCGAGGTAATGTACATGTCCGTCAGAATTGTAGTTTTCTTACAGTATATTGTCCCATGATGACAATTTGCTTATGCTTGTGCATTACTCTGTCACGGTGTTGAAATATAATTAGATGTAATGTTCAGGATTTTATTTGATTTTGCCAAATACATCTATGAAAAACAAGCTCAGCCCGATTTCCTGATGACTAGTCATTGACTCATGGCCCATACCTTCAAGTTGTAGAAGAAGGAACGATACGATAGTTGTAACGTTGGTGCGGTAATTTACTGCGCAATTCCGGGCGCGCCTCCGGGAGCAACATCGGTCCGTCGGGCCCGGAGCGGTCTGCTCGTGTTCGTTGAGTGCGACGTTCGTCTCAATGGCACTCGATGGCATCAAAGTAGTGGAGGTATGTTGCCTCCAAGTCGTACAAACGGTGTCAATGAACGTCCATAGTTCGCAGGCCTAGCACCGGGCCCATTCGCAGGCCTCGTACTTGCTCACAATGGCGCATCCGTTATCCGCATTGACCGCCCTTCCTCAACATCCCATGATCTGCTTTGCGCAGGAAAGCGCTCGATTGCGTTAGACGTGAAGACTGCCAGCGGCCTGCAAGTTGCGAAGGAGCTCATCGCTAAAGCAGACGTCCTCATTGATCCATTTAGACCGGGGGTACTTGAGAAGCTTGGGCTCGGTCCAGAGGTGTTTCATACAAGTGACAAGCGGGAAGGTCTGAATGACAGACTTGTATATGCAAGGCTAACAGGGTAAGGGCTCATCCGAATTCCTCGAGTGTATCCAGCTGATGCGCTGCGAACAAGGTTCCCAAAGGATGGTACGCATGTTACTGAGTGTATGTTCTCGCATATCATACTCAATGCTTTAAGGCGTCCACTCTTCCATGGCTGGTAAATATAATCTGCTGCACTATCTCTCCGTGGCTTAGTTTGAGATTTCTAGGTCATGATATCAATTATATCGCTCTTAGCGGTATTCTTTCCGTGAGCCTTGCTTGTACTAGTTCGACAAGGTATCTCTTAACCTTACTTTGCAGATGCTTCCGGGCACCACTGATAAGCCTGCCTTCCCTTTGAACATACTTGCCGACTTTGCTGGAGGCGGCCTGCTGTGCTCAAACGGCATATTACTAGCTCTGGTCGAGAGAGGTAGGAGTGGTCGCGGACAAGTCGTGAATGTGAATATGGTACGTGCAAGACATATGGATCGACTAGTTTACAAAGACAGACGCTAGGTTTCTGGTTCGCGTTACATTTCGTCTTTCCCACTTTTGGGTGCCGTGTACAATGCCGCGAGCTGGAGAGGACCGCGAGGAACTAATATCCTTGACGGAGGCACACCATTTTACGATATTTATACCTGTTCAGACGGGAGGTGGATGAGCGTAGGGTGTCTGGAGCCCCAGTTCTTTGCTCAGTTTATCGACATATTCAACGGGGTCATGGAATCTTGTGGAAAGCAAGGAAGTTGGTCACCTTCCCGATCAACGGCGTCCACAAAGGAAGATTGGCCCAAACTTCGCAAGTATCTTGAAGACGGATTCAGAACACATCCGAGAGATTTCTGGACAGAGGTTTTCCATGGCAAGTATCGCACCACAAAATAGTTCTCGCACTGACTGATGCGCCGTCGTTAGGCACCGACGCTTGTGCAGTCCCAGTCCTGTCTCCCGAGGAAGCGACCCAACTTTATGGAATCCACCCAAAGCCTCATCCTGAGCTCAGCAGGACATCGCCATCACTTCTACAGGACAAAATAAAGACACTTGATCCGGGGGAGCACACTACAGGCATCTTGAAAGAACTTGGGTTGTCTCAAGAGGAGATAAGGCAAATTGCGATCGAGGGTGCATTGGGTGAAGAAGCGCGAGATCTGGAACGTCCTAAGTCAAAATTATGAAGCACGAAATATAACGTTTGGGAGGAAAGTCACTAAACGTAAAATACTCTTAAATGGATGACCAAGTGGCAAATAAACAGAAAAGGACATGAACTGGCTCTACTCATAGGATATCTATGGAGCACCGACTCGTCTGCGTAGCTGCTGGAAGGAAAAGTTGGGTGGAAGGACCGGTGCAATCTGTTGTCGCAGGACTTGAACTTGCTGAAGAAACTGCCGCAACTGCATACCATATGCCTCAGCGATGGTAGCCCAGCCATATTTGTGTCCTCCATCCAAGAGCAGCGCGGGGATTTGGCAGAAAACGACCTCGGTAGGGACGAACTCCTTTGCTTGATTGAGCCCCCAGTGGAACTCGTTCGCAAAGGGTCCTGCATTTGGTCCTTTGAAGCGGAGCTTGCTAAGCGGCTTGCCCAACATCTTCCGTCCAGTGACCAGTTCCTGAAGGAGTTTCATCGTAGGAGACGACTCGTTGATGGGGACACCATTCGCACCGACCAACTGCGCGCAGTACCCTGGCGTGTGCAGCGTAATTGTGCGCAACTCTGCCCACAGGGGCGCACACCCGTGAATGGCCGCTTGCTTATCACTGTTAACGAGCATGCGGATCAGGAAATTTGTTTTATCAACAGGTACGAGCAGTTCGGAGATACGAGGCGTGGCGCGAAGGAAATGGACGTCCATGTCCTCGCAGAACTCGCACCTGACATACCGCAGCACCCGCAAGGACTGGAATGCATCCGGGTAAGACCGTGCTATGAATTTGTGCATCGCAGATACGGCATAACACTTCATATCCACGAGGTAGAGGCTTTCAATGTTTGGGGCGGATATTACGTCAAATATACGCAAACCCGTTGCTACTGCGAGGCCATGCACTGCCAATTCCCTCAGCGAGGGCAAGTGAATTAGTGGAACAGGGGTCGGACTGTTCAGCTCTATAGCCGATTTCAGGTGAAGCGTGTGGAGGGACGGAAAAGCTGACACTGCTTGAAAGAAGCCCTGGCGGGTGAGCAGGAAGGATAGCCCTGGTGGCGAGCAAAAATGAAGTGTCTTTGCTTCTGTCCTGGGCAGGATGACCGCAACGCTGTCAAGCCTAACATCGGATAGTAAAGGGGCGCCTCGAGTAAAGAGACTGGCAGTCGCGAGGGGACCCGCGGTTGAAATTTGTCCTCTGCACATGACTCGTAACCGTGTCAATGCAGGGGCAGAGACATCACGGAACATTTCCAAGAGTGCGGTCAACGTCTCCCTTGAAACTGCGTCAAGAACCAATTGTCTGAAACGCGGAAGTTGTGGTAAGATGATATTAGTCATCACACGCTCCATCATAGGGTGCTTTGTCCATGGCCCGATGTATACGTCGAGAAGCGATCCCTCCGACCTCTTCAAATATTCCACGAGTGAGCACTCTTTATGCTCGAACGGATAGTGAATAGAGGACCAAAGGGAGGGCGTGGTAAGGGCTACTTGACGCCAATGGCTCGATACATGCGACAGTCGCACCTCTATGGATGACTGGCGGAGGAGGGAGAGAACGCCCGACCATTGTGGGTTGAACTGACGACACTCCTCGAATATTATTGAGAGGACGTCGGATGGGATACGCGACACTGCTGCCTTCTGGTTTCGCAAACGAGCTGCACGGACCTGGAGGTTCCGAATTGAGCGAGACAATTCATCCTGCGAAGACTGGAGTGCATGAATTCGTTGCGTGATCTCATCATAATCTTGAGTGCTGCTGTTGATGGGATCCTGCTCATAAGCCATCGACGGCGCTTCTGTGAAATAAGGCAAGTCAGCTAACTACAAAAAATGCTATATGTTGTCTGATGCTCACGAAGAACAAGGGCGTTCAATGGTGCTTTCACCTCCCAGGGTTAAAGGGTAGCTATAAAACACGTTGAGAACACGTTCCCTGAGGAGACCGATGAGTCGAAGGGGACCTACCCGGTTCGGACTGATGGTGGGGTGAGCCAGCGGCAGGACTTCGTCACAGATGAAATCAACTACGACCCTTGGCCAGGTGGCAGGCGAGGATTTCGCAATTAATCGGTAGTGGTGCGGGTCCGAAATCTCATGTTGGACGCTAGTTTGGCCTTCCATCACGGTCTATTACAACAACAAAAATGGGCGCATCGTTTCCATCAACTCCTGTTACAGTGGCTGTGCCCTTTCAACCCCCAGGTTGCCTAGAGCATTGCCAGAGTATTTCTCAAATTCCCTATTGCGTGAAATACAGTCGAAGTACAGTAAAATACAGATAACGAACAAAGCTGAAGGGTAAAATCCCGTTAGATGAAGAGGAATCAGATGTATCTATGGAACCTGCATAGGTGTTGATGAGTATATATAGGCAGGCAGCCCCCGAGACTGGGTAGCTGGAGCACCAAGGGGAGCAAACTGCTGATGCTTCTTGAACATGAAAAGACGATATTGGTGTCCAATGTATTGAGCGGCAAATGCCCAATCGACCTCTGACTCCTGAACATCGGCGGAATATGGAGGTGATATAGAGCAGAATTCTGAACGAAGGTCTTCGTGAGCTTTCAACAGGACAGCTGTGAACTCGTCATGGAATGAACGAGCGTGAGGGCCTTCTATGCGAATGAGGTCAAGAGGCCTGCCCACCGCTTTTCTCTGCTGCACTACCTCCAATAGTAGTCCCATCGTCGGCGGCGGATCATCCTCTTCTTCCGAATCCGAATCCTCTCTTTCTCGATCCAATGACTTGGGAACGTGGAGCGACAAAGTGTGGAGATTAGGCCATAATGGAGGAACACCGTGAAGTGTAGCTTGTTTATCGCTATTTAACAGAAGTCGCAAGAGATGGGTGTGATGGGTAACAGACACAGCAAGTTCATTGAGAGCAAATGTTGCGTGGGGGAGGTAAATATCGAGATCATCGTCAATATCACAGTTGATGTATCGCAATGTGTGGAGATGTTGGAAATGTTCTGGGGATGTCCTAGCAATGAATTTGTGGATTGAAGATAAGCCCTGCCGTCTGACATTAACAAGGGATAATGATTCGATGGCAGGAGTTGAGATGTTGCGGAAAACGTTGAACCCGTGATTCAAAGAGTTAGCGTGCACTACCAACTCCTTCAAGGCTGGGAGTTCAACGGGTGCACTACCAGGTTCCTGGTGGAATCCGCTGATGTACCCTCTTAGATGTAGGGTTGAAAGGGTAGCCGATAGTGGAGTGAGGATATCGAGGAACGCACTCCTGGACAAAGGATTCCCTGGTCCAGGCGGTGGTTCAAAATGAAGAGTAGTTGCAGAAGTCTGGGGTAGTCCGACTGGAAAGGCGCTGAGGCGTATATCAGACAAGAGCGGTGCTCCTGCTATGAATATATCGCGGCGGGGAGGAACACCAGTTGCTCCGCGCGCATCACTGCAACAGATCTTCAATCGTTTTAGGATCAAAGCAGGTGGCTCGGAGAACAGGTAAAATAATGAGCACAGCTCTGCAAACTCGTCGGTATCAAGTGTAAGCTCGCGAATTTGATTCAGACGGGGTACGAATTGGGCGGCAATAAAGCGCAAGGAATCTGGATCAGCCACCTTTGGCCCTATGTGGACGCTAAGGGGTGCTTGATTGCACCTCTGAAGATAGGCCACAACAGCAGCCTCCTTGTGCAGAATCGGAAACCTGATAGTCGTCCACAGAGCAGGGGTTGAAAGAGCCACTTCCCGCCATCTGGACGAGACGTGGGATAGCTGAATCTCGGGAGAAAGTGGACGGTTTGTTGGACTGCTCCAAGGTGCAAGCAGTCGCCGACTCTCCTCGAATATAATGGCAAGCACATCCGATGGAAGGCGAGATACCGGAGCAGTCTTATTTGTGATATGCGCGGCACGACTTTGAAGGGTACGTAACGCATTGTGGAGTTGGAATGCTTCAGATGTTAAAACGCGCTTCCTTTCTTGCAGGGTGTTGATTCGTTTGCGAAGATCGTCCAGCTCTCTCTTAGAGTCATCGTCAAGGAGAGAGCACAAAGTCATTGCATCCATTATTTCTGGGAACCTAGATTGATCATCTTTACAGATACAGCAATGACAAAATGTTACTGACTGATGTTAACTTGGAGTTGAGTTAGAGTGACTGGATTCAACAATTGATCGTTATCATATAGTTAGTATCCGAGTAAGAATATAAAACAAAGGTGTACCAGCTGCAGCTACGTTGGTGGCACTCGGTGGCAGCGCTAATTGTTTTACAGGACGCCGAGAAGATGAGCGGAAGCAAAAGCAATTTCCACGGAATCAGTTTGGTTTGATGGCGGGTCATGGTCATGTGCCTCAAGCCGGCTCACTTCGCCGGATTTAGAAAACACGTGAAAGTAATCATATTAGCTCATGATAAAGTTGTACCCAGCTGCCGAGGACAGTCCTCCGAGACACGTCTTGTTCTGTACCACCACCATCATATCCTGCCATGGCCGCCAAAGAGCTCAAAGAATTTACTATAGAGGAGGTTGCCCAGGTATGTTACAACGAATTGTTGGCCTTAAGATCCATCAGTGCTCACACCGGGGAACCGTAGCACAATACGCCAGATGACTTGGTGTGTATTCAAATCTCGTCTAATTGTTATTAGAAAGAATAACCATTTCCTCTTTTTAGTGGGTGGTCATCGATGCGAAGGTTTTTAATCTGTCTCGGTTCAAAGACTTGCATCCCGGAGGGATATCTGTCTTAACCACTGACGAAGTTGGTATGATCGCCCTTTATATGTATTGCACGATATTTGTTCAACGGAATCTGTCCCTCAGCCGGCCAAGATGCTACGGAGGCATTCTATGGGTTGCATCGTCATGAAATTCTGGAGCGACCACAATACCAGCGCCTTCAGATCGGTACTATTAAAGACCAACAATCTGTAATTCACAGCCGTATTGCCGGAGAAATCAGTGATGTGCCATATGCGGAGCCTACCTGGCTATCCCTAGGGTACCACAGCCCTTACTATACGGAAGTGAGTTGTCATGATCGTTCTTCTTGGAATTTTGTCCGAGACATTGGCGCAGAACCACAGGAAATTCCAGAAAGCCATGCGTCTCTTTAGTGACGAAGTCCTTTACGAGGATGCACAGGTAAGGCATCACCATTCTTTTATCACTTGTATTCAATTTTTACAAAAGGCTCGCGAAGAGGATGGCAAGCGACCCAGTCAAAGCGTATTTGACAAAATGGCGTATGTTTATTTGGTATTTGGTACTCAGGTTCTTATGTTCGTCTAGCGCGGTCAATTTGCACGCGATGCGAATGGGTCCAGGAAAGCACCTTAGAGGTTTGACATTGATGAATGGTCTCGTTAAGCCTGAGGAGGTAAATGTGACCGCAGCCCGAATTCTGCGTTCCTAACTCAAGCTCCTATAGTTTGATTACTTCCACGAGCTTATTATTACTCAAGAGATCGCACGGTGTGGCGCGCGAGGCTACGGAGACGGTAAGCGCTACCCCTGCAATTTGTAGGACCTACTACACATCCGCAGGTTTACTGGGAGGAAAGGTGATTGGATTGCCACCTGTCCTCAACTTCGGGTCAGAAGAGCTGAAAGCTCGCGTTGTACCCGAAGTCCTCGCTGGAAAGAAGTTCATTTGTCTCGCCATTTCCGAAGCCCAGGCCGGAAGTGACGTGATGGGTTTACAAACAACTGCTGTCAAGAGCGAGGATGGGAAGGAATGGATTATAAATGGAACCAAGAAATGGATCACCAACGCCACGTAAGTAAATTTCTGGAGATAAATCGGACATACTGATGAATTGGCTTTACATAGCTTCGCAGACTAGTAAGCATGATTCACCAGTATTTTTGGAGCAAATTAGAACGTCTTTCCAGCTTTACTGTAGGCTGCAAGACTGACGACGGTCTTACGGTCATTCTTGTCGAGCGCGGGCCTGGCGTGGAAACTCGGCAAATCAAGACAAGCTATTCGACAACAGCAGGCACCGCTTATATCACCTTCGACAACGTACGGGTCCCTGTTGGGAATACCCTTGGTCAGGAAGGTGGAGGAATTTTTGTCATACTCAGGTATGTAGCGATGGTGCATGAAGTGGGATCAACGCGCTTATTATTTCGTAGTAACTTTAACCACGAACGGTGGGTCATGTGCTGTGGTTCCGCGCGTGGCCAGCGCTTAGTTGTGGAAGAGTGTTTGAAGTATGTTGATTCTATGATTTTGTACCACCCCTCCTGACAGAGAACCTTAGATGGGCAACTCAACGGAAGGCTTTCGGCAAGCCCTTGATTTCACAAGCTGTCATTCGCTCCAAGCTCGCTGCTATGATAGCACGGACGGAGAGTGTGCAGAGCTGGTTGGAAAACATAACGTACCAGATGTGTCACATGGTAAGGACAGTTCATCACTCTTACTATTCTGTCGAATACTTATGAATACTAATTAAGACGTACAAACAACAAGCTCAGAAGCTTGCTGGGTAGGCCGTTGTTTCCTTCCGGTGTAACCGCCATTGATATGATATCTTGTTTCCACAGTCAAATTGCGTTCTTGAAGAGCCATAGCACGCGGAGCGCACAGGAGACCGCAAAGGATGCTGTTCAGATCTTTGGTGGTCGTGGCATCACACGGACAGGTATGGGGAAGTTTATTGAGCACGTAAGTCTAACTACCAGCAAAAAACTACCGGCATCTAACGTGCACTTTTACAGTACCATCGCACTGTGACTTTCGATGCGTTATTGGGGGGCGGTAAGTTCATTTTCTCCGTAAATTGTCATTGAAATTAACTCGCTCGTCTTCTGCAGCTGAGGACGTCCTTGCTGACCTTGGTGTTCGGCAAGCGATGAGGGCGATGCCCAAGAACGCTCGACTATGATTTCGAAAGAGCACTCTGTACGCATTCCTGAAGTATGGTATTTATGCGGCTGATGGAGGATTTTGCAGCTGCATCAAGGCTAAGAAGCGAAGACGATCCGGTGGCCGAATGGATGTCCCTGTCGTAGCTGGCTCTTAGTACAACAAGCCATTGTATTTCTTTAAATAAAATAGGCACTCATAATTAACCACCGCCATCGTATTCTTCATTTAATCCTGTCCTCGGCTGAACTGCCCTTGGAAATTCGAATACAATAACAGCTATTTTTATAATGAAACTACCGTGTCCCATAGCGGAACAAAGCAATGAAGAGTCACGCACAGCCGAACGCGAGGCTCGTGGATAACATCGCTACAGGCTATCGGGTGGGGAACCCGACCGACATGAAGGGGATTGACACAAAGAGCCCAAGAAATATACATATACATATTACTTTTATTATACATTGCATCTCATGCTTCAAGTTCCACTGCTCCAAGTCTTTAACAAAAAAACGTTCATAAGATAAGGAGCCACGGGATATCACGATGCACGAGTACGCGAGGAAAGCGCCAAAAAAAGCAGTACAACAATATAATAGCATCGAAACCATACAGAGCCTTGGCCAAATTATCGAGTTGCGGAGGAATATCATCGATGACATCACGACATCGAACCAAACTGCTGTAGGTCATACATTGAGTAGTCGTTGGGATTGTATGATTGCATTTGACCCATCCACTGGAAGCCTACAATGAGAGTGGTCAGTAAAGCGAACCTCTACTGCTGTAGTGTCGTGCGTACCAGGGACCATAGTATCTTGCCACAAAGGATCGGCCATGATCTGGGCTGACTCCAACAGATCGGTGTCCAAACACATGGGTATTGGGCCATGGAACATGTCCGCAGCGTTGATTCCAGTCTTGGCTTGGTCTTGGGTATGGACTGTCGTGAAGCTTTCCGCGTGTGGGTATGTGTATGAAGGAGATGGAGAACAAGATGGAGATGCATAGTCAGAGGATCCGGGGGTATCTGCAAGGAAGCCACCTTGAGTCTTCGTAGTCGGGGTCTTTGGCTTGCGAGGACGCTTGTGGGCATGGGGGTTGGTGGCTGAAGTCGGGCTCAGGTCAACTCTGACTGCAGGACTAGCCAGCAGGCCAGCCAGGAAGCGAGAGTATAGGTATGGTCCATGCTTTTCATCAAGGGCTACGTCCGGAGCCCCAAGAAGATCAACTGTTTTTTGCACGAGGTCCCGGATCTCGACCCGCTGATCATGCGTGAAGTACTGCGAGTACTTCGGTTGCAAAAGCTGTGCACGACGTGTTACATACTGCAAAGCGAGGAATGCCAAAAAAAACAACGTACTTTGACAAGAAAGGCACCCGCAAAACTAACAAAGACATATTGTGCCTCGGGTGCGTGGCGTAGAAGAACTCCTGCGTATCGCATGATGAGGTGAGATAACAGGCTCGGTAAAATGCACAACTTACTATCTTCGGGGGTAGTGTATAATCGGTTCACAAAAGCATTGATAACATCGGACGCCCTCGTAAAACACTGAAAGGAATTTATGAGACTCCAAAGGCGAGAAGAGGTTACGAACAGAATACTGACCCTCATCAAAAATGAGTTTTCATCCCAATGGTTTTCTTTGGCGTGCTGTAGGCCAAAAGAAAGGACGACCAAACGCGAGTAGCTGAAGGCCATTTTCAAAAGGCCAGTACGGAAAACGAGCAAGGGGGTCGAGGTCTTAAATTCATCTAGCCGCTTGAACCAAAAGTCGCCGACGCTCGCCAGTTCGTCGTCAGTTTCAGTAGCTATCTGAGTGAAATTAGCAGACTTGACATGCACCATCAGCTTTGGTCTCGGGCACAAAAACGAAAACATACCATGTTGAGTCCAGTGGGGTGGTTTGGATCGCTGCGAATCTTCCCCATGAATTTCGCGCCGATATTGAGCTCCATGGAATAGATACAGAGGTGGATATCGAAGTGCTCCATATTATACTCGGAGGAGTTCCACCAGTCATGTAAATGGTTCACAATATAGTCAGAATTCGGTATGATGGGTGCTTTGCCATACTGAGAGCCGGTCGAGCGGTCCAAGTTGAAGCAGTTGATCCAGACTCTCGTGCGATTGAGGAGGACACGAGCATGATGCTCATTGAGGGGCGTTACGGTCCTCGGTTTGTTGAGATTGAGATCCTGGGCTAGACTGGAGCGACGTAAGGAAATAACGTGATATATATAGCAATAAAAATTCCCTACCGGATTGCAACACCGAGATATATCCAGCTCCGATCTTCTTCCCAGCGCCGTGAGGGAACTGGGTAAAGCTGGAGCAGTAGGTAAGCTACACACATTTCCTCATTTTTGGGACCGGTGATAAGCGCGGTGCCTGCCGCGAGCTGTGCGTATCGCATTACTTCCGCATAGAGGCCTGGACGCTCGGTGTAAAACCGCGAAGCGACGGCACACACTAAGAATGAAGGTGAGAATAGAAGGTGGGCCGGGGTCAAACTTGGCTCACAGACTGTGAATAGGAATGGGCTTCGCACAACCACGTACTGGGGAGTGTAAAGAACAGGGTCCAGCAACGATGCTGACATGTTCATTTTGTCAAAGTATCTGGGCATTTTTTTGATGAGCAATCGTACATATCAGAAAGTTTGGGCTCACAATTTGAAAAGGTTCTCAGCGTCTTTCACAGTGATGACGTCGCGGGTGAGGATATGAGGGAGATAGTGACTCATTGAAGGGTTTGAACGGATCGAATCGGGAGTAGAAGCTAAATAAAATAAGGATCCGGGCTATGTGCACGAGCAAAGCCTGTACTCACATGGTCTGAAGAAATTAACACCAGCTACCCCAACAGCATCCTGAGGTTCTGGCTCAGCACTCTTGCCTCTAGCGCGAATGGACATATGTGCTATCAAACCAAATGGACTACTGCGGGGAGGAAGTATGCCCTTCTGGTCAGTAAGCTGGTTCTTTTTGAGTGCCGCAGATGGTGACTGTGAGCGACGGCTGTGTACACCTTCATCTGCAGTGGCATACCCATCTTCTGTCTCGTCTTCAAAGTCAAAGCCGTACTCATCCTCATCACTCTCAGCAGAGTTCTCAGGATGTGTCACTGTCACTGTCCCACCAAGTGCAATCAAACCGCCAAAGGCCTCAATTGACGCACGTGCTTTCGCAATCCAATCCTGGACTTCCGGCCTAGGTGGACCCGAATCTCCCGGGGTGTCGGGATCCAGCGTAGGAGAATGAAGATCAACGGAGGACGATGGAGATAACGGAGTCTCCGCAGTCGAAGGACTGCTCACTGAGCATGATGCAGCTCGTCGGTTCGGAGCCTCAAGCTCAGCCATAAGCATCTGTATTTGAGCAGCTTGTTCACGAATCTGTTTCAAAAGAACTTCTCGTTTCCTAATTTAACTTATCAGTACCTTTGCTCAGTCCAGACCCAAACGTGCACATACGGTGGCGTCCGGCGTGGTTTCCGGCCTGGAATAACACATTCTTGACCAGCGGTTGTGCACCGTTTACAGATATCGTTATCCCCCCTGAATTCACATCGGACCTGGCCGTGGACTTAATATTTGAAATACAATGATAATATTAAGGATCCCACGTACCTTCAAGCTTTTGCACCGAGCGCAGGCACCCGTTCTGTGGGATTTTTTAGCAGAAAAATAATGGAATTAACTAGACGGCTCACGGCCTTGGCTTGCCCGCAGGGTCTGGCTGTTCTTGATGTTCCTCGGATCCAGATTCATTCCGATGTTCATCACTGTCATCTTCGACTCTATGGCGCTTTGAGAGGGGGTTGGTGAGTTGATGTGCCATAGTCGCCATGTGGTTCATAGCCTGCGACTGGATATCGGATTGACGGGCAGGTGGTTGGAGAGTATAAGGGAACTGCATAGGAAATCCCGGGCCTGATGGGCCCGTAGACGCTACAGAGATTGGATTGGGTGCACGCGTAGCGGTTGACTGGTTTATGCCTGAAGTGAAGGAGGTCTGATACCCAGGTTGAGTAGAGTTAGAGCCGTAGCTTTGCGGCGTGAATGTAAAGGCGCCCGCAACGGAAGCCAGAGATGGCCCTTGGCTTGGGGTCATGGATGACGGTGGAAAAGAAGGTGGTTGTTGGTAGGTAGAACCTGAGCCGTATTGATTTGATGCAAGTGAGTTGTATTGAGGTGAAGATAAAGAACGGTCAAAAAGGTGTTGGGTACCGGAAGTCCCGCGCTGCTGCTGCAGATATTGTGAAGAATCTTGGGAAGCGAGGAGATACGGGTCCTCTTCTTCAAGCTGTAGGTGCTGTTGGGAAGTGAATTGATCATGATGGTTGTCCCAGGAGGCAGGGATGGTAGAACGATATGACATTGTAGAGGAAGACTGCATGTCGATACGATAGAGGGGATTTTGGTTGAAGGGGATGATGTAGTGCGATCTGACCGAGGGCAGCGGAGGTAGTTAAGGAAAGACCACAAAAGGCGGATGTGAAGAACTACATAAGTGGAGCATGAGAACCAAAAAGGTGATGATTAGCGGCAGAAAGGACTCACAAGTGTACTACTACTAGTTACTGTAGCAGTAAGGAGGCGGTTATTAGACTGATCCTAGACGTTGTCAATACCTTTATACTACCACTCTAACTGATTTTTCGAGGTCGATATCGCCTAAGGGACTGATAAACCAGTGCGTGGCTGTGTGTCACTTTGCACGCCGGGCCGACTGCATACCCATTTGCTTGATAGCCGGTAAAACACAAAACATACTACAAAAGGGAACTTTCCGTCCTCAACTAGATCTTCCAGGGTCCCTATAACAATCCGCCAATCAAGTTTCGAAGGACGTGCAGCATTTGATTTGCGGCTCACATAACCACACCAGGCCATCTCAGACTTCATCATGCTGCCTCAAATATATCTCAGCTTGTAACATACGATCAGAAGTATCTATGCTTCGAGGCTACCGTACGTCGGACAAGCATTGTGCCAACGGGTTCGCCAATGAACTTTGGGCGCAACCATACAGGGCCCAGTCAGGTTCTACATGGAACCCCGTGGGATCACGGCTTTCGCATGCAATTGCCTCGTTTCATTTTACATAAGCACATGCTGTCAGATGCGCTGCGGTGACGGTCGGTCATATCGACGGATGAGGAATAGGCGGTCGAAGTAGTATAGCATGGTCTCTCTCTCCGATCACCACCCCTCGAATCCTATTTTCCGGGGGGGCGCTCTCCGGATCCGCCGACTCGTTCAACCCGCGTAAGTAATCTCAGGCTTTGGAAATTTGGCTTCGCCAATCTTCAAATACCCACGTCACCTGCTGTGCTTTGACGTATCACTCAAAAGCTCGTAAGACTTCGATGGTTGCTTTGGACTCGAGTTGTTCTGCAGGCGCCAAAGCGCTGGATTGAGACTATATTTTTAGCTCACACAATCATCGCGTGTGCTTGCTAACAATACAGGTATGTTGTCAGTTCGAATTGCACCATTGACATGACCTTGTGGAACACACCCACCTATTGTCGATTGCTTTGCCCTCAACAGGTCATGCCACAAATTTGCCACTAACCACCATCCACACCAGTCATTATAAAATGACAACGTTACAAGGCGAGATACGTCACTTTTTTCGATGAAGACTTCTCTTTCTCAAAATAACGCCTGTGGCCGTGTGAAGCCTACTGCACCGTCCCCAACTACGGTATGTATACTCAACTTTCCTGACTTCTGGCTTCATTCCGGTCTCACTCTACCGGATCCGGTCTATTGTACAGAAAACGCCGCGACTTCTCTCCGGTCGTTATCTCCACATGATTTGGACAGCTTCGGCTGCTGCAACTGCTACGCGGGAGCACGGATGCGACGAAACCCCCCTCGATACTAACGCTCATGACGGTAGAAGTGACGAAAGGCATGATTCTTTCGCTATCATTTTTTTTCACATCCCTAACGATTCTTTCATTATAGTAAATACATTCATGATGATCAGTGTGTCACGGGAGAAGCCGAGGAATTTGATTCAGTGGCTCAAATTCCGGGTGAGGGTGATAGGTAAAATCTAATTTTGAGCACGGTTGCTGATCATCGTCTCATAGGCGAAACTATATACGATCCCGCCATTATCGCAGTGGATGCTGAATCAGTGCTCCAGGAAGCCGTGACCTCGGTGGCATCAGGGGTGTCTGCAGCACTTGCAACGTTGGCCAAACATTGTCCAACACCGATCGCATGGAAGGTCAAGTCAAAACGGCAGCACAGTGCACTGGAAACCGAGGATTCTCCTAAGATAACGAAGAGACGTCGCCAGCTGATAGGACTGGGTCGTCCACGGCAAGAAGAAGTCTTGCTTGCATGGTTCACTCACGCTCTGGTGCCTTCCGACGTACACGGCGAGTGCGAAGAAGTCGTACAAAATCCCTGTGACTTGGAAGTAGAGAGAGCACCCCACGAGTCTATCTCGCATATATCGATCAAACGACGCAAAACTGCACATAGGGTCTCTCTCACGTCCATACCGGAGGTCGACGAGGGATGGTCTTATTGGCTTGCTCGCCCTTTGCGCACACCATGGACATTTGGAGCATCGCCCGGAGTGGATCTGTCGTCATCAAATTTTCTATCCAGTCGCAGGCTAACGACATCGGTCCCTGTAGCATTAGTCTCTAGCTCTAGGGCGTATGCATCATGCTTTGCAGCTCCACATCGGCCACCTAGTGTCATACATTGGAAACTGTCTTGATTCGATACTGCGACCTCCTATCCAAGATTGTCGCCTGACCGAGGGATTGGATCGATAGCACCCAGTTTCGTCCGCCGCCACTGTAACATGTTGTTCTTTGGCAGCCGAGATACCCGTACCTTGTGGAGCACCTCAATCTGTACATAACTATTTTTATTGAAATGAACCTTGGTAGTTCCTCTAGACGCGAACGTTCAATTGAGCCCGCTTATAAAAAGTAATTAACGGGAGTTGTTCAGCAGTGAATATGTACAAAAGGTGGTTTTCAGCCCAATAATAAACTTCTGAGCTCGAAGCCTCGCTCCCTCCACACCTCGGGGTCATAATCACCTTCCGCAGCCTACGTAGCGCTCCCAAATATTTGGTATCTTCTGCAGATACTGGGGCCAATTTCATCATATTGCGCCTTTGTGTGACAGGATGTATAAAACTCAGGCTGACATAGAAGGTTAGGCTGTAATGGAACGTCGCTCGAAATAGCTTACCAATGATGCCAGCAATGAACCGCCAAACCATACAGCATATCTTTAGAGCAGGTCAATTTTGGTTAAGGAAAATAAAGGAACCGCAATCTCACCGTTGCCGCTTGTGCGAAATCACATCCACATCCACACCGGACGACTATTGTTTTGTTTAAAAAAGGAGACAGTGTAAAATTTGAACACACACCTTTTTGGTGCTGCCGCTTGAGACGACGCTAGCCTCAAGTCGACGGTCAACCAGCTGCTTTAGGTCTCTCTTGAGACGTTGACCAAAGTGCTGAAACATGGTGGAGCCTCCAGAAAGGACGATGTTCTTCGCGAGGGCCATTAAAATGGGAGCAATTGGAAGGCGAAAAAACCAGTCACCTTATACAGACCGCGACGAACATCAATCGGAGAGGCTTGAATCACGTCATCAACAATGTTTGGGAGAGGTGTAAGGAAGTCCGATGAGTATATCTCTGGGTTGAAGAAAATCTCGGGTGCCAGGAAGCGTTCGTAGCCAACATCGATTGAGTATTTCTATTGAGGATACCACATTCATTAACTTGTGGAGACATACAAAAAACGGTACTAACCCTGCCTGTGACGCTATGCTCACCCTCATATCGCTCAAAGTACTTGTAGGGCTCTGCGTCATATTTCCGAAACTCTTTGACGATATCCTGGCACGTATAGCTGTAGTTCTCCTTGACTTTGCTTGCAACCCGCAGCTGATCTTCTGGTGGAACCGCAGCCATTTCACCTCTCTCACGCATCAAGTTCAACACGAATTGCGATATATCACGGCCAGCGATCGGAATGTGTTTGATTGCACTTCCAATGACATAGCCTTCCGCACAAGGGATCACGTGTGTGACACCGTCTCCGGAGTCAATGACAGTGCCGGTCAGCGTCCTGTCTGTAGCACGGTTGGATGTCCAGGATGCAGCAAGGGCAAGCACAGCTTGCACAGCGATATAGAGACCCTTGATGTTGAATGACTCAAAGAAGATTTCAGCTGTTTGCTCCCTGTTTTCTGGGGGGTTAAGTGGAGGCTCTGTCTACGAGATAAATTCGATCAGATGGTCTGGAACAGCGGACATTTGGAATGCTGACATACCAGGAGGAAGTAATGATCTTCTGGTTCAGCCCGTAGATACTTGAATATTGTTTGCTCCCAGTATCGTTCCATATGATCCCAGTTATCAATCATACCGTGACGGATGGGATAGTGAACCCCATAACCGGGCGTCTTAGCATTGGCGAGGGCTTCGTCTCCGATGAAGAAGTCGAGGTCTTCTATACCGCGTTTCGATGCTAGATTGCCGGGTTTCGAAGGAACAGAAGGACCACCACGAGTCGACTGGGCAGCGGGTCCACGGGTTGCAATTGCGGTAGGGAAAACGCTGAAGTAAATAAAACGCGTCTGCTACTTGCGATCGTGTATGGGTATGTGAAACTCACTATGATGGATCAGAGTTGCCCGCGAAGCTGCGATCGACCTTGAGTGAGTGTATCAGAGCTGATCATCTCGTACTTACCCTATCTTCGAGTACCCAGTTCCATTGTCGCAGATAATGGGCGCAAGGAGCGACATCCTCTTGAAACTGTCTTTATCGTAAGTATAGTCTCTGGGAAGTCTTGGTAGTTGCTGCGATTCCCGTTTGGTATTGTTTGGCAAAGCCTTTCATTCCTAACTTGTCCAAACAACCGTGACGTCAATATGTACTTTTCTAACACGCCATTCGCATAGTCAAAGTACGCAATTCCGCCGGGGTTGTTTCCAGCTACCAGCATCCACGAAATTTAGAACCCTCTGCGCAACTGTTCTCTCAAACACAACAGAGAGCCAAATTCCACAAAAATGCAATGAACTCACTAGCAAATCATGTTCCCAGAATTTCGCTTTTCTATGGCAAACTGCCATTCACATCATCCATTCACCTCCTTGATTCACCTCCTGCGAAATCCACCGACAATTTATTGCACTTGTAGGAAGACAATGAAGAGTTGGAGATCATTCAACTGTTGCATCTGTGCCGTAAAAGAGCTGCCAACAAGGTGAACGCGGAACGCCTGTGCTGTGAATCGATGATATCGGCTAGACGTTTCTGAGTACTTCCCATCGCGGGTTCGACAACAAGTGCTCGGAATAGAAAGAAAAGTGGGGAAAGTCTGATATTCATCTTCAGCTTTGACTTTATCGGCCGAAAGACTCTCAAAGCTCAGTGTGCTATGTAACTAAATCAACGTCTCCGCGCATGGAACGTTCCTCTGCACGATATTTAAGTGCTGGGACTCCTCAAGTTCTGAACTATCGTCTCCTTAGGATTTAGCTCGACAGTGCGAGATACAGCGCAATGGATGTAATCTAAGTATATCAGGGGGACACTGATTTCAGAACATACGTTCGTAGAGATCTTACGATTCACAAACTGCCTGCTTAGTTTTATTTTACATAACTTGTATTGTTGGTTGCCTCTCAACAGGAAATCCTCCCCTGGAAACGAGTCTCACTTATCTTTCACACAACCGTGACGTTAGCATATGAGCTTAAAACGTCTCAAGTGATTTCCCCTCTACTCTTGCATCTGTGTACTACATTTTCAGCCTGCGCTGGTTCTGTGCGTTCTTCCCTTGATATTCTCCTGATAGATCTTGTTTCAACTCACGTTCCTGTTTTATCATGATAGTTGGGCAGGCAGGGCATCAACGGCGAACTACGCCTTGTTCAAAAACTAGACGTCTTCTGACTTCAAGATTTTCCAGTAGCAGGCTGCTCTGAATCACATTCCTTTGATCATCACGCTCCCTCTTCAAGGCCTCTGAGTCCTCATAGAGATCAGATTGCGACTATACTCTGTTGTAAACGACAAATCTCCATATTTTTTCTCTACTCGTGATGGCCCCCCATCTGCTTACAAGGTCTGGCTCTGTCGATACTGCTATCCCCCCTCCTGTCAGCAAAACCGTCTATATAGTCGGATTCACCCTCGCTGGTTTTTTTGCTGTTGTTGCTGCGTCATGGATTGCGTTGAGATTCTTCCGCCATAAATTTCAGGGAAAACGTGCAGAAGCGCGGGGTGCAGCTTTTCTCAATGTACGAGGTGTCATTCAAGACATGGATGAGCCCGTCAACCATATCCTGAGGTATGTATGTCGACTTCACTCCACAAACATAAATCCGCTCATCCTGTCAGCAGTGCTCAGACGACAAACTCTGTCATCTTCCCACATAGAGCCGTTGTCCCTCGTACCCCCCAAATAGTAGTGCCGTCAAGACACGATGACGTTCCCTCATCTCAAGTCCATCCTGCAGGCTCTTCTCCCTCGTCCCGTCCACGTGCACTCTCTGGTCTTAACCCCGCACATCCACGACACAGTCGCGCGTCTTCCGCTCAATCTCCTTCGACTTATCGATTCCCTCCTGGCTTGCATTCGCGCGAGTCCTCAAGGTCATCGTCTTCTTTCCAAGCCCGATCAACTCGGCAACTTTTCCAGCCGGTCCTTCCTGATGAACTCGCTCTTTCACGTGTTGGAGAGCACCTCCTGGTTCTGCAGTCGTTTGATGACGGCTGGTGTCTCGCTGCGCGGGACAACTCTCGTAATTCTCGCTCTTCGTTCTCGATATTTAACCCCTCGCGGCTCTCTTCGAGAGTAGAAAGTAGTGGAGAGAATGCTGGGGTTGGCTTTGTCCCAGCATGGGTCTTCATCAAGCCCATGAAGGGGATGCGCGTGGAAAGACCTATTCGCATCTCCAGTGCAGGCGGACTCTACCCTGGCTCCGGTGCTCCCGAATCGAGAAACTCCACGATTTCTGGAATTTCATGGTCCAACTTTGGTTAAACTGGGCATTTACATATCGATTCTACTGCTCCCTTTGCTCTACCATCTTCTTTGAGTTTATTTATCAAGAAACCTGCAGTGCAGGCGTGCACTTCACTTGCCGTTTATTCCTCACAGTTACGGCTGTTTCAATACCTTCTTTTGGTTGGCTGTTTACTTTCTCTCCACTATCTTTGGCAGGTTGTTCAAAATCATTTCACGAAACCTGCGGTGCAGGGATGCTTCGCGTACAATTTATTCCTCACGGAAACTCATATAGATATTCTTGATACACGTCATCAACTTCGAGTCTCAAGGTTCCTATTTCTGTCCTTGGGGCGGTGTTAAGAGCACCCTATGTAGGAGAAGTGCTATCTATGTCTAGTCTCACTGTGCCCTCTGAAGGAAATCCCCTCCACCTGGTCTGCTGCTCCCGACTATCTTAGACAGCTAAATCATTTGAGGTAAGAGACTGCTCTCCAGTAGCCATCCGTAGGCATACCCTAATAGAGTGAAGATAGTCGTTCCGATTCTGTATTAGGGCTCTCTAGCGAATGAGGGGTGGTTACGGTGTAGGTCGTGCGTGGCCGCATACTCAGTTGCTGAAGTGGCCAAGCACAGGACTTTATGAAGCTTAAATACATAGACACCGTATTTTATTCAACTGACCTTCCATTGACTGGAGTTGTGTTGTTGCGCCGGATGTACATGTGAAAGTATGCGTCCCGTGCCATTATTTATTTAGGTATGTCAATCTCGACTGGATAGTCGAATCGAATTCGAAATATTCATGAAGGGACGTCCGTACTCCAAGTCAGTTGTCTCACCTTGTCTCACCGTTCTATGTCTGACGGTTTTCCGACCTTCCATATTCGGCAAAATTACCCCCTAAACTTCGATGTCAGCCTCCCGTTGACCTATTTAAACTACCTCGATCCTTCTTCACCCCATCACCCGCTCTCTCTTTCCCTCACCTTCACATGGCTCTTCCCTCACGCAATGTTGCTCATCGTCTTATACCATACTGATGACTGTTAGACAAGGTATGTGCTGTATGAGGAATCGAGTTGGCATCTTATTGACACTCTCATCCTTCCCGCTGCTGTTTTGCACCCTTTGCTCCGGGGCTCACACTGTATGTTTCATGTTGTTGTCCGTGTATCAGACATGACTGACGCTTCGTTCTATCCAGCGTGGGCTTCAGCACCTGCTGTAGACTCATTATGGGTACGTCTGAGTCGTGCATTCGTCACCTTGGACTTGACATTGATGTCGCAGTCACAGGAGAGAATGAGTTTAGGGAGACGATAGTGATGTGCAATGATACTACGACAGCGATGGAGCGGCACGACAGAGACAACGATGACAAAGGCAGAAGAAGACAAGAGGGTCATAGACGGGAGAGGGAGAGATGAGACGGTGACATGGGCCACTACGACGACCGCAATGCAACAACCACGACCACGACTACTGTGACAACTGCGATGACTATTACGAAGTCTGCAATGAACGCGACTACGACGAATGATACAACTAAGACGACTGTAATGACTAACTATGCCGACCGCGACTCGTAAGCGCGACTACGATGACGACGACGACCACAACTACGACGACGATGATGGCTACGACGACTACGGTGCAATGAACACGACTACGATGACTGAGACGACTAAAACGACTGCAATGACTACTACTACTACGACGACGACGACGACTATGATGACCACTATGACCGCAACCACGATGACCACAATGGCTACGACGACCATGACTACGATAACTGCATTACTCTGATGAACCGCGATGACCGAGACCGCGATGATTGCGACTAGTACGACGACCGCGACTACGACAACTGCGATGACTATTACAACGACCGCAATAAGCACGACGTCGACGACCGGGGTGACTACAATGACCGAGACTACAACAACCACAATGACCACGACGACTATCACAACCACGACCGGGATGACTACGATGAGACCATGACCACGATGACCATGATGACCACGACAACCGCGACTAATAATGACTGCGTGGCTCTTACGACCGCGATGACCGAGACTGAGATGATTGTGACTACGACGACCGCAACTATGACAACTTCGATGACTACGACGACCGTAATGAATGCAACTACAATTCGGGCGACCGCGATAAACGCGACTATGATGACCGGGATGACTAACATGACCGCGACTACTAATGAGTCACACCTCCTTCTGTTTTCCTTTGCCGTCGAGTGAAGTTCCGCCAGTCCTCTGTACAACGTCCGCGACGACCGCAACTACTACGACGACTGCGTGACCCTGACGACTGCGATGACCACGGGGGCTACGATGACTATGACACCACGCGACTACGACGATCGCGATAGACGGCTCGGGCGCGAGATGAGACATCATGGACAACGGGGAGAAGAGTCAAGACCTATAAAAGTTGAGTGATTATTAATTCCTCACAAGGGCGGGGACCACTAGCAGAAGTGGTACTCGTCTCGGACAATGTAACTTTGTCGAAGTCACATTTTTCGAGACGGGCTACGGCTCTACTAGGTCACCTTCCCCCCTGTTGAAGTATAGGCGATCCTATTGCAGACCGTGCAAGCTCCGTTAACATGTATCACCGTGACTCATAACACATGAGTGTTCACTTCCCAAGGGAGACCGTTGGTGAGAACTTATATCTGTTGAGTCAAATAATCTGATATCTTTGTCTGCTACACTGATTAAAACAGTACAACGGTCTATCAGTGTTTGACGCACGAGGTATCATGCAGCGCAGCACAAAAATACGATACAAAGGTCTGAATACTATGTCCTCAAGGACTCCGAGTACTCACATACCTTGATCTCACATGTCCCTACCTTCGTGCCCACTTTCCCCGTCTCTCTATGTCTACGCCGATTTCGCGCGTCGTGGTCATGGTCCTGCCTAGAATAATCAAATACACACGTAGTACACATACCTCCCCACCCTTGCCAACAAGCTAAGCGATCTTTCCGTCTTCTGCAAATCGACAACAGGTAAGCCAACCGAAAACCTTCGATCGGAAAGTCTGCACTCATTCGCGCAACAGAACCAGTAGAGGACGATATGAAAGCGTCTGGACCATGAGCATAATGGATCGTAAACCTGTTCATCCAGGTCTACTCGTTCGTCTTCCCGTTCGTCTGACGTGCGCCTCCATATCGGCGACATATTGACAGATCCTCAGCATGCGTATATTTTGTACTACATCAAGGTGCTTCGAGACGGCTGTAACAGGGGCGAATGGGATCCACGCTTTGTACTGCATCAAACTGGTCTCAGACGGCTATGCCAGGGGGAGATCATCATGTAAATGCATACTATTCAAATTTATAGGGGGTCAAAGTGATTCAGAAGATCCTGCGAAACAAGAAGCAATATATAAGTGGTAACAGTGATGCAAGGTATATCCAACGTCACCAGTCCTCATGCGTCAAGTAATAACTCTAGATGATGGCAAAACTAGAAACCATATGGCTCAACTCGCCTAATGCACTTCGGCTGGGGCTTCTTCCGATCATCATCCGGACCCACCTGCTGCATCAGGAGATCATGCTCGAAAGATACCCTGTCAGCGAAGGATGTATCAAGAATATCACTTTCGTCACGTTCTTCATGTGGGGGATAGGGTGGCCGCCGACCCCACGGCCGATTTAAGGGCCAACTAGGAAGGTAGCACATTTCCTGATGGACTGCGGGTGAGCTAATGTAGGCAGCAGATGTCACGACATTCACCTCGGGCCCGCAAGTTGGACGACACCTGACCCAAACACTCCAGTCGAGCCACGCCATTAAACCGCTTAATTCTTGTCTCCAAGTATCTACCAGGCGAGCAATTCTCGAAGCATCTGAAGCGGATTCAACAGGGAGAAATGGATCAAGACCTGCAAGGACCCCGGCGGCCCACATCTTCGTAGTAATGCGACATATCTCGCGCGTAGTTTCTTGCACTGATTGTAACAAAAGGCGCTCTGAAGGATTCAAGCTCGACATATACGATGCGATGGACGAAGTGTGCGCGGTCCCACATGCCTTGAATACTGGTGCCGCCCAGGAATGAGCGGAGTCAAAGGATGCGTTTGGAGGTACAATGTTGTGAAAGATGTATGGCGTGAACATCACACGCAGCTGGAGATGCACCTTTCTTGCTTGGTCCATAAGCGCATCATCTTCCAAGGTGGAGTTGAGAAGATGATCCAACAAGTCAAGGCGGTCGGAGTAACGATCCACGATAACTCTGAAGAGAGTTTTCCAGTCGACGCCACTGCTGTCACTCTGTGATTTCTCTGCAGCGCGTGAGACGCTACTCCTGACTGCCTCGATATCCATGTGAGATATGCCTTGTAAGCGATGGTCAGATCGTTCCTGACCGGCCCGTAAACTAACCAGCGACGGCGCGAGCGTAGTGTCGTACAGCGAGACCATTCCAGCCAGATCAAGGTTAATACGTGTATCCCCGGGGTATCGATTGTGCCATGACCCGGCGTGCATAACTTCGAACATGCGGATCTCTAGAAAAATGCATCAGAAAGACGCGACACGACGAAAATGTGAGACTTACTGAAATCATTTGGAATTTTTGGCATTGGAAAACTTAGCGTAGAGACCGGTAGTACAAGGCTAGCAAGGTTATAAAAGGAGACGACTTCCACTCCAGCCGTAAAATCACAGAGCATGACCTCACTTGTAGATAAAATCAGTAGAAGAACGACATGCGAGAGTGGAGAGCATACAAGTCCATTTCCATTCTGGTATAAACGGTTCAACACCACGACGAGAGTGCTGGGTAGATTGACTCACCGAACGTAACCATCAACTGCGTATGGTGCTCCCCAATTGCACAAATTTTCGAGGCGCTCTGTCTCCTCCCACCACCAGTCGGGTCTCAACTTACCCCATGCCATGATGTCCTGAGTTTCGAGAGTACCATCTCTAGTATTGGCTGCGCTAGTGCCATCAAAATAGAGGACTTTGAGGGGACGGGTGGTTGCAAGGGTTAAGTGCCAACATCCTGTATCAGGCATTCCTTTGCAGAAGAGCATGGAGTGCTCTGGATCTGTGGCCACCCAATTACGGACGGTAGGGATTTCATCGGTGAAAGCTCCATGATACAACAAGGTGCCTTTGGGAATGACACCCGGAACCATTGCATGACCTGACGATCAGGATAATAACCCAGAGTCAGACACTCATGCGATGCCATACTACTCACCATTCGGATAGCGGGTGTTTGGCCAATGCTGGAGTAATGAATTTACAGTTTCGAACACAAAATGCCCTGTTGCATTAGCAGGAGGTAGCTCATCAAGCTGCCAAAGTGAAAAATCAAGGTCGCTCGAGTCCAAAGAGCTAGTAGAGTTGTACGGGGGCGATAAGTGTAATGGGACTTGCGATGCTAGAGCCTGTAAGACAAAACAACTAACAACGATGGAAAGCATGTCTAGTTGAATGGCCAGCGTGGCACCGGACGACTTTGTATACCATTCCGATTTATCAGGATGGATCGCTGCGGAGACTATGTTTGGCCGAGTACGCTAATAATTTAAGATTTCGAAGAAACCTTTACATCGAACGGGCTGATCACGTGACCAGAATAGACCCACGGTGCGTCGGCCCTGCAGGGACGTGTACGGTTCGAAGCGGAAAAATCAGGGAACCTCGCGCAAGGGATAATTTTTTTCGACCACAAACCTTGAGTTTCAAAAAGCAACAGAATCAGAAGGTTCAAAGCTACTTATTTTACTATTTACTGCTTACATGATGATAAGTATGGCTCTGCCAGCACCTTGTTTATTTCGGCGGACAATGAGAGACTCTATTCGGGGGATGGTTCAGGACAAGTTGTCGTCACTTCCACGCGCTCTTTGCGGACACTCGCATCTTGGAAAGCTCATACCGACGCCCTGCTAGGCGTTGAAGAATGGGTATCTCAAATCATAACGTGGGTAACTGCTCTACTTTTCTTTTTCTCAGTGTTTCCAATACTTGGTGAGAGTAGATATGCGAAGGACAATACAATTCACGTCTGGGCGCGGCCTGAGGAGTCCACTTTCATCAGACAAGGACCTGCAACGCTGTCAGAACTATCAACGCTAATGATATGTTACTCTATGGATGTCAACGCGCTTAACTACTGCAGGTTCTCTCATTTACCCTGCAGGAACAAACGAGCAGCCTGCAGGAAGGTCTACTTGCTGTCCCTAATCTCGTAGAATCAACTCTGGTGGGTATGCTGCCCATTATTTGATCAGGACCGGTCCCAGTATGTCTGAATCGGCTAGGCAGATATCTAGTTCCTTCCATCGCATCAAAGGCTTCACGCCGCCATAGGTGATCCGCTAGACACATTCACAACACCCTTCTCAGATGGTAGATCGGGCAGCAAAACAGGCATTATTGTGACAATGTATCTCTTGTCCGCCGCTTCTTCTGCACCTTCCTCCTCTACATCGGCAACAGAATTACGCCTCTTACATGCGTACGAAGACGCAGACGGCGTTCCCCGGAAACGTACGGCACCCGAGAATATACAGACTATCGAGGGCCGTGGATGGGAGGTCTTGTGGAGATCCAAACTTCATGTAGATTCTAGAATCAGGTTTGAGAAAACACGGCACTTTCCCGCAGAGAGATTTGACGCAATTAATGAGTCAGTAATGGTGATGGCGGTTTCTCTGGGAGACCATTTGATCGGACGCTACGTCCTCTTGGTCGGTGTTTCAGTAGCTCTGCAGGAGTTTATTTGTTAAGGCTGCGGCAGAATACTTAAGGGCCCTTGGGATCCACTCCCGTAGGAACGGCATTCAAAACAAAACATCCTGGAAATGGTCATACGCGACGAGTGCAGTAGGAGGATGGGACGGCAAGTGAGCTGACTAGCACACGTCATTGAATTGAACTAACTTGTAACCCATAATACGGTTATACTCAATGAAGACATTTAAGCTACTGGAAACGCTGGGAACGCGCTCGAGCATCACAAAGAAGGATGTCAGACAGTTACGTTCGCTTCTCTTGTTGAGCCTCTTTCTGGCAACACTCTTCGTGAAGACGTGCGAGAGGATAATTATTCTAGTGGCGAGGACAAAATGACCGTGGAGGAAAAGCGTGCCCGTACCCGGTGGTTGATTGCATGCAGTACGGATGCGAAGGTATCAATCTGGGCATTGATGAACTCCGAGAGGACAAGCACACGAAGTCCTGTGCCAAAGCCCGTGGCAAAACAGGGAATATGAGTACATCGAGTATCCACAAACGGTAAACCAGCTCGATGACTTTGCAATACACTTTGTGGTTCATTTGTTGTCGGGCTACTACTATCTACATCGTCCAACCAATCTAGACTTTTTCATTAATATTTTCAATATTGCAAGTAAGTCATGCGATCTCTGAAAGTATAGTTATATGCCACTCTTCTTCATTAACATTGTGCCTCGAAGGTGTTTAAGTTGCACACCGACTTCGCAATGCTACTGCGGTAGATGTTTGGACTAATAGATGATCAACGTAGGGCCCGCAAGTCCTGTTTCCCAACATTTATTCGCCGATACGTCTCACGGTCCCAGATCCACTTGTCGTGATTGACCCTGCCACCGTTGATGATCTCATGAACTTGAGATAATACGGGGCATGCGCAACATCGCGCGACCAGAATTGTAGTCGTCTTATCTATGTATCACGGTGCTGAGTGCTCTTGCACGTAACATGAGATGACATGTGCGAATGTGCTGATGGAGATAATATTTATTGGTCATAGCACTTGCTGGAACCGTGAGATCGGCGCGTTCATCGATTCCCCTCGTGGCCTTTGGCCATTCAGAAGTGACAC
>LVVM01005923.1:33912-45771 GCA_001882365.1 Rhizopogon vesiculosus | reverse complement strand
CAGGGAGAATAACCTGTTGAACGCAAGTCAGCGGGGAACCTGGCGGTGAGCATGAGAGAGGATATGTGCACGGCTCCAGTCTATGAGCCCTACGACCTTCGTATCGTCATTTGAATCAAAAAGACATCGTGAGGTCGGGGTGGTGACAGACCCCTAACTCGAATAACAAGACAAGCTCCAATATACTTACATTCACGGTTCCGCGGAAGCCTCGGTTTGTGCGCTGGGCTATGTAGTGACTAGTCTCGAAGTTCTGGGAAGCGCCAGCAGTGTTGGTTCGAGACTAGCGCTGGGCTCATATCTGTCAGGTACGACCTAATCGCGTGACTGTCCGATGACACTTAGCACCTACATGATATTGCGGCCTGAAATAAATAAATAAAAGACTCCACATTACAGTATGCTTCAAATATAATTAAATAGGCAAAGCAGCCTAGGGATGGTATCGCAAGTAATACTTTCATGCTCCCATCAACCTTACTCAGCGTCCCAAACTAAGTCCATCAAAATATACATCATACAATTCCATCATAATGCACCCGCAGCCCGCAAATCTGCCTCAGTAAGCTCCCGTGGGGTCGAAAGTGCGAATGTCGACCCGATGGTGTGCTCATGTTCTTCGACCGGCGCGATATGAAATGCCTGCTCAATATGACGCCTCGTTGAGATGTCACGAGCGATCTCTTCTGGCGAATGAGGTTGGCGTGTACTGGAAGCGCGGATAGCAGATTCCCATTTCTTTACACGCCAGAAACCGATGACAGAGGAGAGTAGCAAGAACCAACCTGCGTGATGGGGTAAATAAATGGAAGTAAGAAGATAGACGATGCGTAACGTACCGAGGGTCATTAGAAGGAATGATAACCACGCCCGTGAAGACATCTTGAGAGCAATGTCATCGTCCTGAGGCATAGGAGCAGAAGATGAGGGAGGAGTATATAGTGAGGGGTCATTGGTAGTGCCATTGTCATCGGGCGGGGGAAGTATGCCGTTCGTTACAGAACGAGAGTAGAAGCCATACTGGATCAGAGTTAGTCCAAGTCCAGCTCTTGAACCAAACTTCGCGGCATGCGTAGTATGCAGGAGGTATGTGAGGAGGAAGCCAATAAATTGGAAGAAAAATGATATGAAGGCATTTGAAACGAATGAGAGAACAGAGCCTGAGGGAAGGTCGTCGACGATCATCCCAGCATCGGTGTCCATTCCAGCAGGGGCGTGCACAATTGTGTCCCAATATGGAGGAACAGCATCGGCCTGGGCTGCCGCATAAGACTTGAAAAAGAATGAGGTAAGGTATATCAGCAAATGGGATATAAACATACAGGTGGAGCAGTACTCTGCGTCTCCTCGGGCACCAGGTAAATGCTGCCGTCCTCAGCTTGGATCTGCACTGAGGGTGCAGGTTTTGCGACAACATTTGAGAACACTCCGTCATTCTGCGACCCTCCGCCCCTCACTTCGTGCGTTTCACTGGTCGGAATGCGAGCGTAATGAGTGGGTAATATGGCCCCAACTGCCCTGCGCAGGAATGATGGACGAGGTATTGTCGTCCCCAATGGAGAAGTTGGCAATTCGCCGTTTGAATTGCCTATATCATTGGGTAAACTGGTAGTTGGAGGGTGTGGAGGAGAACCTGGGGGCGGGCGGTCGTAATCGTAGTTCCTCTCAAAGTCGTACGCTCCAGGAACCGTTGTACTGCCTGGGGTGCTTTTGGGATGATCTGTGAGACAGGAAAGAGTGTATGCGTGATTATCTTGGGCGGATAAATGATGACTGTCGTCATCGTCGTCATCGGATTCAAAGGCCTCGTTGAGTTCACGATCAGCATCTCGTGATGACTGCTGCGTTGGTAGCGCTGTGTAGCGTGCAGGCATGGCACGGCGCGAGGTATGATCAGGCCAGGCTGGCTACACGCGCGCAGCCTAGTACTCACGGCGCTGACCTCAGCTGAACTAACGGGCCGGGAATTTCCGGCTCACGTGCTCTCACGTGATGGCAGATGCGATTACATATGTGCGCGGCGGTCCAACCATACGTGCTGAAGTCATCACGCACCCGGCCTTCGTTTCTTACGCCTTCAATATCCCCGCTCTTGCATTGAATTCGTGCTGAGTCCAGTGGCCATATGTGTCGTTGTACGCCAACATTTTCGAATGCGCATTTTGCAGCTGTCCTTGTGCATTGTATTTGTTCTTCTAAGGTCAATGTGCTTGCTTTTTTTGTTGGGAATGCAGTGTACTATTATCTTATCATGCTACTTACATGATGTGCTTGGTTCAAAATTTAGTTATCATGGGTGCAGAGCACTGTGCACCACAACTGAATGATAATTACAGCATTTTGAGGCTCTCTAGAATCTCAGTTTTTTTAATTTCAACAACGTTGATGGCAATGACAAGCAGCTGAATGAAGGCGCTTCATGTGTTCCTTCTTCCCTCGATATAATTTATTTAACTTAATTTAATTTTTGGGTGAACCGTACACCTTCAGGTGGATCGCCATGTGCGCGAGGTACGGCTATATTATTGAAATTATTGAAATTTTGATACTACGTAGCATTATGGAGTTCATGGGGAGGGAGTATCCTAATCAAGATGGCGGCCGATCAAATCAGTTGTACTCGGCAAGTAGTAGAAAATCAGAATTGAACCCCCCTATGGGTCGGAAGACAGTGATTTGGTAGTCATTCGGTACAATGAGACACCGACCTGCTCTTTCAATGTCTACGTGTCATGGACGGCTATGGGCGACTGAATGTCCGACTTGTGCGTGGTGAGTAGACTTACGCTGGCAAGATCTAATCCTTCCCACGGAGGTGTACAAATCGACCAATCTCGTTCCTTCTGTATTGACTCCGGTCTCAAAACCACTTACAAGCAAGCTTGAAGCTAGAGTCAGTCTCGTCTCTTCGATACAGAGACAATAAGTACGACAGTACTGGTGGTCCGACTTCTGACAGTGACGTTCATCAAGGAGCGGCTCGGGCAACTTTGTCACTAGGTACGGACGTCTTGCCGCATACACATCATGATGCCTAATATGTTGCCTATCCGATCATGTAGCATGAGGAAATTCCGGTTCCAAGTACATAGATACATATCATATTCTAAAATATTACTCCGCCGAGCCAATATAAATATGTTAAACGACTCGTTTGCTCCATTGACAGAATATACCAGCCATGTCTTCCACCTTCACATACAACTTCGACACACCCACCTACAAGGGCGTTTCAACAGTCCCAACTGGCCTATTTATTAATGGAAAGTTTGTTGACCCTGTCGAGAAAGGCACCTTAGAGTATGCGTTCATCTTCATTGCACTGCGTCCAACTAACTGATGTCTAACTTAGTGTGGTGAATCCGGGTGGGTCAACTAACTCTTTGCTTTCCACCAACTCTGACAGGGGATGCAGTCAATGGAAAGGTGTTGACCTCGGTCGCCGCTGGAACTGCAGCAGACATCGAAATCGCTGCCCAAGCTGCAAAGAAGGCCTACAAAGAGCGCTGGGGCTTGAAGGTCCCTGGTACAGAGAGGGGGAAAATGCTCAACAAACTCGCAGACCTCCTCGAAGCCAATCTCGACGAATTTGCTGCCTTGGAGGCTTTGAACGTAGGTAGGGTGATGCTTCAGTCATATATGTTGTTCGTGTTGCGACCCCTATGCAGGCAAGGCCTTCAATATGGCTCGGATAATGGATGTTGGTGGAGCCGTCGGTGTCCTCAGGTATTATGCGGGATGGGCGGATAAGATTCAAGGGAAAACCATAGAGGTCAGCACGGCTGACATATCTATTCATCGGCAAACCTAACCCGCAACACAGACGAACGAACTGAAGATGGCTTATACCCGTCATGAGCCCATCGGAGTTGTGGTTGGTGCTCCTCCCTCATCGTGTGATGAAAACTTGTCAACTTGTTATCATACAGGGCGCGATCATTCCGTGGAATTTCCCTCGTAAGTCTATTTCAATCGTGTTCATTGACCGAATGACAATGCGGTACAGTCGCCATGCTGTCGTGGAAGATCGCCCCTGCTCTAGCAGCAGGAAATACCATCGTTCTGAAGCCCTCTGAGCTGACACCACTGACTGCACTTCGTCTCTGTCCCTTACTTGTTGAGGCGGGCTTCCCTGATGGCGTCATCAATATTGTCAGCGGATACGGTAGTATCGCCGGTCAAGCCATCAGCGAAAACATGATCATCGAGAAAGTGGCCTTCACGGGCAGCACTCTTGTTGGCCGTAAGGTCATGGAAGCCGCGGCAAAGTCCAATCTGAAGAAGGTCACTCTCGAACTCGGCGGGAAGAGCCCCAGTATCATATTCGATGATGTGGACCTAGAGCAGGCCGTGAAATGGGTCGGACACGGAATATTGTATGTCGCATTTATTATAGTGGAGCCTTACTCACACCTCCTTCAGTTTGAACCACGGACAAGCTTGCACCGCTGGTTCCCGCATATTCGTTCAAGAAGGGATATACGATGCATTTATGAAGAAGTTCGCGGAACATGCATCGTCTTTGAAACTCGGCGACCCGTTTGCACCAGATACTTACCAAGGTCCCCAAGTTTCGCAGGGGCAATTTGAGGTGAGCATTCACATTATGTAGTGAGTGGCATCTGCTCACGTTCTATCAGCGGATCATGGGATATATCAAATCCGGCAAAGAGGAAGGCGCTACCGTTCACATTGGCGGAGAACGCCATGGAGACGAGGGTTACTTCATTCAACCGACTATTTTCACGGACTGCAAGCCTGATATGAAGATTGTGCGGGAAGAGATATTCGGTCCAGTAGCCGCGGTCATCAAGTTCACTACGGAAGAGGGTAAGTATATACCTTCTAAGGATGTATCTGAATGCTGACAAAGTAGCGTAGAGGCCATTGAACAGGCGAATGATACCCTTTATGGCCTTGCTTGCTCTGTCTTTACCAAAGATATCAACAGAGCGATTCGAGTCGCGCATAGCATCGAAGCGGGCACCGCATGGGTGAGTATGGGAATGCTAGTATTAAGAATGCCAATAATATGATGGACATAGGTCAACTGTTCCAACATACCCGACGTGGGTGTTCCGTTCGGTGGTTTCAAACAGTCAGGCATTGGGCGTGAGCTTGGCGAATATGCCTTAGAAAAGTGAGTGAACACATAATGGTACTGCGGCTTTTGTTGACCTTTTGTTGCAGCTATACAAATGTGAAGGCTGTTCACATCAACACGGGAATGTGTCTCTGAAATCCAGAGTATTCCCCATTTTATTTCAAGCTCCTGGCTTTCATTACCGCAATCATCAATTCGTCCGTAAAGGCACCCTGATGTCGCCTAACAATATTTGTAACTTCGGATTCCAGCAAGGGGACTTGTACATACACAAACCACACAACGTATCTATGTATATACTCTGAAATTCTCCAATCCAAACTTGTACGCGTGCGTGACTAGAACCTTATGGAGCTTGCGGGCGTCAACGCCGTTCTGCGCATGGAAGTGGATGACGTATATGTCGATGTGCACTCCTTACGGGGCCTGCCAATTTGTTCATTGCACACTCTTTGGAGCATGTATGGCGCGTTAGTAACGCAACTGCAACTGAATTCGCATTGTCGGTCCAATGGAAGTACAAGGAGGCACTTGAGGCGGTTGTAATATCAGGTAATGACGACCTGAAACAGTCTAGCCACTGACTACAAAGCTCGGGGCTGGGCTGGGCTACGGAGAACGTCCTCTAGCCGCTCCATTCTGGGTCGCCTGCTCTGGTATCGACTGGGCAATTAATGGGGACGTCCGAAATGCGTGCTTTGTCCTGAATAATACCTGTCAGTGACAAGTGTGCATGTATTGTTCGTGGACACTGCTCTCATAGTCGTCTGGTAGTCGGAGAATATTTTGTGGCGAACACCAAGTCACGGGCTTTCGTTTGAGGATCGGAACCACTCCGACACCACAGCAAAATTGCAGAGCACGCTATAATGGTGGATAAGAGAGAACTGACATCTATTGATCGAACTTGAGTGGGCTGACGTAAGTACCATATGCCTCACCTTCATTGACGCAAAGATTGTACTTCCAGGAGATACACAATACCAAAAATCGATAACTGTGGTGGATGCTGATGCGAAGCATAGCCCATCAATATTCTTTAAGGTTCATCGAATCATCGAATACATCACTTGAAAAAGAATCCGTGCTGCAAGGAGGAAGACTACAGTTTTAAGACACCCCGACAGCAGACATAACGTACATATATATGGCGTACAACATGGCACAGAAAAGCTATGGAAGTAGAGAAAACATCAAACACGGTGCAAAAATTTCACTCAGCCTTTGCCTTCCCTTTTGAGTTCGACCTAGTACCGTACACTAACGCATCAACGCTCTCCTTCCTTCCCTGAAGGCTCAGCAACGCCCCCCATACAGGAGTGAGCAACGGCACAAACATTGCCACGCGCTCTTGGTAAGCAGCATAGGGAACATATTTTCCCTTTGATATCGACTCGCTAAAAAGTGTCGAAGAAAAGAATAGAAGACAGAGTACTGTACATGGAAGAAGGGGCGCAACAGATGCGAGCGAAGTTGGCGGGAAGTCAAGCTTAGGTGAGTCAGGCGAGAGGAGAGGGAACAGGCTGATAATAATCTGTGTAGGATTCATCTTTAGTAATCGATTTCAATGATGTGTAAAATTACACACCCAGAAACTCTGTTCGCAAAGGAAATTTGGGTGTCGTGACCAGGCCCATAAACCGCGCGTTACGAACCCCCGTTCAGCATCTTGTTTGGTCCATTGAATTCTCACACCAGGCCATTCATTTGGGTTCAAGTTTCCCGAATGTTTGAAGGTCTGGAAGGAGTATTGTTGGTTATCCGCGACAAACTCGGTGAGGATTGTCAGAAATCCCAGTGTTCCAAGGATATAGTCTGAAGTCGCGAGAGATGTGTGCGGTTGGGCCACTGCATGTGCAGCTGGAAGGCCCAATAGAAACAAAATTATGTTTTGCGCGATTGCTAATGTTGAATCAGTAGAGCCCCAGATATGTATGGTGCTGCAGTCATACCAATGAAAGTGAGGTTAAGCACTTGGAAGAGGAAAGGTGGGAGTTTCTGTCGCAGAATTTCCCAACGGTAATCTTCATCCTTGCTGTGAACACAGCTCAAATTTGCTGGTATTTATTTAACAAAAGATGGGCTTACAGGCTAAACAAACCACGTCGCCAGGTGTTATAACTTAACCTACAAAGGGTGAGATTCATGTAGATGTAGCGAAAACGTAAGGCAAACCTGAACATCCATGTTACCTGGAGGTCGTTGAGCTGATGAAAACTCAAGTACATAAAGTACTTACCACCAAGCTTGCCATGAGCAAGGCGCGGGGACTGTAGGTCTCCTGTAGTGAGGCGGGAAGTGTGTCGGGGGTGTGGGGGAAGAAAAAGGTGGGTGCAGCGGTCGGCCAGAGCGGTAACAAAGCATAGTATACAGTATATATGGTTGGGAGAAATGTCCAAACTCTGTCCACCTGCGATACGTTGCCAGTCAGGATAGAGAGCACATAAGTGACCGCAGTCGTTGCCACGCAGAATTTGACAGGCCAAACAAATATAGGCGCACGATGTGCTAGCACATGCCAGAAATCCATGTCTGTCTAGAATATTGGACTCTGTGCGATCGTTGTCGTGCCTATTGGTGAAGATGGTGGTTGCACTAATAAGTTGGAGAGCTGTCGTAATTCGAAGTTTCAGGGGAGCTTGATCAATCGGCGTGGTTACATAATCACAACTGGTCTTGGTTGCTGTCCACTATGTCCACTACTGTCCTCTTCTCAACATTTCCCCCATTCCCTACCCTTTCTCTTTCTGTGCCTCCGGAAACTCGCTTTGATGACCTGTACTCTCTTCTGTGCGAGCGCTATTCTGATCTTCCTCCTTCAGAAGACTTGAGAATTTCATCTCATGCTGGATCAATCCCCACGCCAGAGACCCTCATCTCTGAGATTCACGGACGAGATGCGACTCTTATCACGTTGAGGCTTATTCCTCGACTCAGAGGTGGCAAGGGTGGTTTTGGTTCGCAGTTGCGTGCCGCTGGTGGTCGCATGAGCAGTCAGAAGACTAATAACAACGACTCATGCCGGGATCTCAGTGGGCGCAGGCTTAGCACCATAAAGACAGCGAAAAGGTATGTCTCCCTGCGAGTCTAGACATTGATCCACCCATAATATTATTTTAGGCTTGCAGATTACATGGGAAATGAAGGGGAACGGAAAAAGGCCCTGGTTGAAGCCAAGAAGGCCAAGCTGGAGGTACTCGAGAAGAAGATTGCAGCTGCATCAGGAGACACAGAGGCTGTTGCTGGTAGGAAGCATCGGTTTGACGACACAGAATATCTTGAGGAAAGCAGGGAGATTGTTGACAATGTCAAATCCGCGGTGTCTGCAGGTCCGTGCACCTGGTTTGCTACACCAATGTTCTCCTCTGACGTTTCAATTTGCAGGTCTCATGAAGAAAAAGAAGAAGGTCAAGACGAACCACACGTCGAGCTCACCTGAGTCATCCACTCCTCCAAAGGACACTCCGACCGTGGAATCTCCAGCTACCGCACCTATTGCAGTGGCCACAGCCACCGCTATTGGAGTCGCCAGCGCATAGTCCTTACTTATTTTCCTTTGTATTATTCGGTGTATGAATCATGTATATCCGTTTTGCTATGTATCACAATATGCACTGTCAGAGACTCAGAGTTATTCGCTTACCAGTACCGGTATTATCCGGTTTGCGACATGCGTGGTCCTGAACTTCAGTCTTTGGCGTTGTCGAGGTTGAGTCTCGATACTCGCAGGTTCTTTACTCATAGTGTAGCGTGATGTGCCTTCCACCGCGCATATCTAGTCGGGTGCACCTGCAAACTGCGCGATTTTTTGCCTCCAGTGCACCCACTCCTCGAATTCCCCAAACTATCATCGAAAAAGTTGTACAAAAGTACTCAGTTGGCCTTCCCAATGGCAAAGTTGTCAAAGCGGGCGACTATGTCATGATTCGCCCGGAACATGTCATGACGCACGATAACACTGGCCCCGTCATATCAAAGTGTGCTTGTCTTCTTCTCCCCTCCCAATTCATCATTCATGTAATGTGTGTAGATTCAAGTCTATAGGTGCAACGAAGATCGTTGACCCGCGGCAGACGGTGTTCACCCTCGATCACGATGTTCAGAACAAATCTGACAAAAACCTTGCCAAATATGCTACGATTGAGGCATTTGCACGCACACATGGGATTGACTTCTATCCTGCTGGTCGGGGTATCGGGCACCAGGTGCTCGTAGAAGAAGGCTATGCATTCCCGCACACCCTTACCGTCGCCTCTGACTCGCACTCAAATATGTACGGAGGCGTCGCTTGTGTGGGTACACCCATTGTGCGCACAGATGCAGCAGCCTTGTGGGCTACAGGGAAGACGTGGTGGCAAGTCCCTCGTATGGTCAAGGTGGAATTGCGTGGAAAACTTGCACCAGGCGTCACAGGCAAGGATGTGATTGTTGCGCTTTGCGGGTCATTCAACAACGATGAAGTCCTTAACGCTGCAATCGAATTTACTGGGGATGGTATCTCTGCGCTTTCGGTCGACAATAGGCTTACAATTTCGAACATGACGACGGAGTGGGGTGCACTAGTGGGCATCTTCCCTGCAGATGACACGCTTTTGGGCTGGTACGAAAATGCATTGAAAAAATTAGAGCGAAGGACATTTGCTTCCGAATCGATACCTCCCCCGCCAGAACACCCGCGTATCAATCGCCGCCGCCTTGATGCTCTTCGTGCAACTAATCTTACATCTGATATCGGCGCCCAATATTCCTCGCACCTAATTTTCGACCTTTCCACCCTTGTCCCGCACGTCTCTGGTCCCAACAGTGTCAAAGTCTCTACACCACTTCCCAAGCTAGAATCCCAGAAAATTGGTATCCAGAAAGCATACCTGGTCTCATGCACCAATTCTCGCGTCTCTGATATTGCTGCGGCTGCCTCTGTCGTCGAGGGCAAGAAGATCGCAGATGGGGTCGAGTTCTACGTCGCGGCTGCGAGTTCCCAGGTTCAGGCTGAGGCAGAGAAGTTGGGGCATTGGGACAAGTTGATTGCCGCAGGAGCCAAAGTGCTACCAGCAGGTTGTGGGCCATGCATCGGTCTCGGCACTGGGTTGTTGGAAGAGGGCGAGACGGGCATCAGCGCTACAAACAGGAACTATAAAGGACGGATGGGCCACCCGAAGGCTCAGGCATACCTTGCCAGTCCTGCGGTCGTTGCTGCGAGCGCTGTCAAGGGATTCATTTGCTCTCCCAGCTCTCTCGATGCGACCTCGCTCCCTCCTGTGGGTGCCCCCACCTTCTCTATCGCATCTGATTCTTCAAATGCGGTAGAGATACCACAAGCAGAAGAATCCCTCTTCCCCAGCTTCCCCGCAGCCTTTTCAGGCCGCGTGCTCTTCGCACCGCAAGACAACCTGAACACTGACGCACTATACCCGGGGAAATACACCTACCAAGATGACATCACTCTCGAACGCCAGGCACAAGTGGTCATGGAGAACTACGACCCATCATTCGCAGCCAACGTTGCTACCATTCTCCCCACGCTTTCCGCATCGGATGAGAGCACCAAGTCCGGTGTGGTCTTGGTGTCGGGGTACAACTTCGGCACTGGGTCCTCTCGCGAACAGGCTGCTACTGCGCTCAAGGCTGCTGGCGTACCACTTGTCATTGCGGGCTCATTCGGTGACATATTCAAGCGCAATGCCATCAACAATGGTCTTGTCTGTCTTGAATGCCCCGAGCTTGTTGCGGATCTCACTGCGACGTACGCCAAAGGTGGTGGACGAGGTGCAGGTGGACGTGAAGGCGAGCTGACAGTGGACAAGGGACACGAGATATGTGTTTCAATGATAGACGGGAATATTACTCTACGTGGTTCTGACGGAGAGAAGACCTACAAAGTACGCACGGTTGGCGCAAGTGTGCAGGAGTTGTGGGTGTGTGGTGGGCTTGAAGGGTTCATTCTCAAATCCATACAGGCACAGGCATGATCGAGTATCTAGGCGCTATGAATCACATTTAGAGAGCTGCTGCAAAGTTCGAACGCTACCAACTTCCCCAGGGGGACCGATCCGTTGGAAACATCGCCAGGCACCATTTAACCTCGGGCCGCATGCCCCGGTACAACTGACTTATCATTTATTATTAGCGCCCGTCATTTATTATGCACTGTCATGTGGACTCCGGAGAGCCGGAGAATCGAAGAGCTGCTGGCGTGACGGGAATTCGTGGTCCGTCAACTCGACTAGCAACTTTCATCCACACTCCCCACACCGACTCTCTCAATGACATCGTTAAAAATTGCAGTTATTACGGGGGCATCCTCTGGTACGCATTGATCACACTCATTTGTCACAGTACACTTACGTCTGTGACCTAATTTCAGGTATTGGACGTCAGGCAGCTATCAAACTCTCCTCTGAGGGTTGGAGCTTGGCGCTGACTGCTCGAAGGCTGAGTGAGCTTGAGGAGACCAAATCCCTCTGCTCGAATTCCGACGCATGCATCATCGTTCCGGGCGACATCACAGATGAAGCCTTCGTGAAAGGCTTGTTTGAGGAGACCGTGAAGAAATTCGGTCGATTGGACTTGCTGTTCAATGTGAGTGCTTTAATTCATCTGGGGTTTGTTGCACATTGGAAATTGACGATGCAACGAAGAATGCGGGCATGTCTGACAAGGCGAACCCAATCGAGGACATGCCGCTTGAGATGTTCACGTCCGTCATCAACGTCAACCTTATTGCTACATTCCTTTGCACGCGCGAAGCTTTCAAG
>LVVM01005923.1:4985-15418 GCA_001882365.1 Rhizopogon vesiculosus | reverse complement strand
CTCAGTCCTTGATACAGGAGACTGAGATGTGAGTTACTTTTCCCCGTTACTTTAGAACTTCGCGCTAACGAAATATATTTCTTCTACTAGGTACCGTACTCGTACAACGAGTCCTTGATACAGGAGACTGAGATAAATATATCCCTTCTACTAGATCCCGTCCGAAACTGTCCCCACCGTCTGCTCTAATCTCAAAATAGATATCAGGATAAATACTTGCACAACGCACAATATTATCATATGTAATGGGATATAGAGCAGTATAGAGCTCGAATAAACTTTCTTTGACTCGAATTGTTGAGAGAAGGGCACCGTACACCGAACTTTGCAGTAAACGTGGACTGAACGTTGAAGGAGATGACCAGTTGAGGGAACTCAACTGAGTTCAGATCGTGACCGAAGCCGAGGACATAGAATATGGCAGAAGACCATGGAACACGGCGTAGAACGTCGATCGCCACAACGCGTGGTGGATGTTCGATGTTCGGATGACTCCTCTCAGATATCGGATACTCCTAAAGATTAACTGCGGAATGCAGAAAGGAGCAATGGGATTGGGTAGACACGACACGACACGAATAATAAGCCTTAGAATCCTCTGAATCCTCTCACTCGAGTCTTACTCGTGGACGCAAACCTCAACACGGATTATTTGGAATAGCATCTTCTGGAGTGTTATGATAATATCTACGACTGTACTTGAAAATAGTGCTGTGGATCGTTCCCGCCATCGAAAATTCTTGAGATGTACTCATATGGGAGGCCGGCAAATCGGAGCCACTATTGGGCAGATCTGTATAATGATCCACAGATCTGCTGAACCCGTGCTCAGACCTTCTCAACAGCTCTAAATATATGTGGATGTTATGGAGGAGGCTGTTGGAGAGCGTCTTCCTTCATCTAAGGTTTGCCTACATATGAGACTCTCACGGACCCAAATCCCAGCAAGTAACGCGTCAATCAGTCTTGCATTAGTCGTCTCATCCACCAACCCCTATCACGCAGGTAGTTCATCGTTAACATTCGCGAATCTGCACAAGTTCGCGCTCACATATTTCGATAATATCTAATTCATCGCGTCTCACACAACCGAATGAGCCTGCCCATGGTACTGAAAACCACTTTTGTCTCCTTGCGCAGTGCACACTGAAGACCATCCGTACACCTATTTGCGAGTATACCAGATTAGGGCGGTATGCATGACGCCATGGCCATAAATTATTCTCCCATTGATATCACGTCTGGACTCTGAAGAAACTGGCTGTTGACGTTGACTCTTGACCAGCAAGTCGAGAGAGCACAACTGGGACTTAAAGACACAGATGTGTTACAAGTAGGACAACAATACCAGCGGCCATTAAAATAACAAGGCCCCAAAGTACGGTATTGTCGAATAAAAGACTAGGAGGGATCCGAAGGTCATCGCCTGGCATGTATTTGCTCAGTGGAGAAACCAGCAGTCGCGAGAACACCCCACCAGCCCGCATTAAGTGATCTCAATGGATGGATGGGAGTGAGTATGTAGTTGGTGAACCATGGACAACAAGTAGGAACAGTGCCATCAGCTCATACCTTCGGGTACGTAACCGAGAGTCAACTGGACACACAACCACAAAGGTGTTTCTATGTGGAGAAAAACCTACCAGGCAAAAGGAATTTGCAGCTGCAGAGGCGAAAAAGACACCGTTAGGCACTTGACTAATTGGAATTGATCAAACCTGACAGGTTTGACAGATCACCGCATTTTTGGGCGAATCTCAGGAGTTTCTGGACGGACAGACCTATAGAGGAGCTTCAGTGGTACATATGGGTAACCTTATTGAAGTAGTCATGCGAGACAGTGCGAGACTTTGACTCTGAAGGAATACAAACGCTTACATACCATCGTCAATGTCGACCGGCATTTATGCATTGAGGTAGCTAAACACCGTCGGGATAAATTGTAGGTTACGTCCAAGTATATTACTTGCTTAGTAAGTAATACATAATAAATTCAATCGGATTTTGAAATAAGCAGCGGCCGTTTGAGCCGTCAACCAATCGTCATTATTCCCTCGGCCCAAACCTTCTATTCTTGCGGCTTTGAAGGGGCAAAAGCACTGTTATCTCATTTGCTAGCAACAATCAAATGCAGTTAACTACCTTTCCACTACCTGTTACTACATGCCCTTAGAGGTCCTTGTGTGCTGGCTCTATTCTGACAGGTTCTATCAGATGGTCAGATCCCATCTAACACAGTTGGCTCGAAGCTCCAGTGGCTACATCATGATACATGATACATCAATGGTGCCTTGGTCGATCCGATCTTGATTGGTTCCCTAGTTCAATATAAGAGATCATAAGCATGTATAAGAATGCCTCCCCTTGCATCCCCCCGCACGCGAAGCTTGTTTTCCGCTCCTCTCAACCGAATGGAGACGGTGTATTCAGCTGACACTATCGCAGCTGCGAGTAGTGTGCAGACTGTCACGGTACGTTCTTAAGTTCTTCTCTATGCGAGATCGACAATAATAGACCCATGTGCCACCAGTATATATATAGTGCGTACTGCCTGAATTGCTTCTAGCCCTTCCTAACGCAGCTCAGCGTCAATGGCTACGTTCTGGGTGGGGTTGTCTCCATACATTTGTATCCACTGTTAAACTTGCTACTTGCTACTTGTCCAGATGTATGATTATATTTGTTCAGTTCACAAGGAGGTATGTAATGCACGTGTTGAGGACCAGTGTCGTTCCCGATATTGATCGCAACATGCTGTTCGCAGTGGACGTTCTTACTTCAATCGCGCTGGACCAAAGTAAAAGGCCTTTTTATCATCACGCGATATACGCCTTTTCTCCTGTTAACGGTACATCTATATCGTGCGTCCAGCTCCAGTACACATTACTGATGAATTGACATATCGTGTTTCAGTGAGCTTGATTCCGAATGAGAATTCCAATGTATGTGAACTTGTTTGACTTACGAATGACGCTTACTGCAATCACTGTCAGAAATGCCAGTTGCTCAACAATATTTCCTCGTGTACGTACGTGCATTGCACATATAGGCATCATTGTTGAGCGCTGCCCTTCCCTCTCGTAGCTTTCAGCCTCATATCAGTCATTTCCTCTGAATGTATTTCTCCTTCCCCCACAACATGTACGTATTACTGATCTCAATCATCCAGGTTTTTTCATCCTCAGAACATATGCACTCTGGAACAATAATAAGGTCGTACTCGCATTTACCGTGACCATCTTTTGCGTGAGTCCCATGTCCTTATTGCATCCCAGGCTCGTGGTAGATGCATCAATCAGGCTTCCGTCGCAGCATCCATCATCGTTTCCTTTTCCGCTTCTGCCGATGCACCATGTATGCATTCCTATTGGCACACTACTACTCTCACTCACTCTCTTCGTTTCACAGTTAACACCAGCATGATCCCAGGGATCGCAGGCTGCTATCAGGCCTCGGGCAGCACCATACTCTTTGTACCTTTTCTTCTTTTGTCTGTGGTCGAAATGTGTATGTTAAAGGCAGTCAATAGCATTTGTACAGACTCAGCTGAACTGCGTTCCACAGCACTCGTCACCCTCACACTTGTACGTGCCATACAGAACTGGCGGACGACAAGAAATCCTCTGTACACTGTCCTCCTGAGGCATAATGTCTTCTACTATGTATGCGGTCTCTGTGAGTCAGCATGCCCACATGCCAGGCTCTCTCCATACTCATCGATGATCATTCTCGTTTCTGAAAGTTTTTTCGGTGTTGAACGTCATCACATCGCTGCTCCTCCAGGTGCGTGATCCCTCAGGCCCTCTATTACTGAGCCATTGATATTCCACAGTACGCGTACAGCGGCATGTTCCAAGAGTATGCACCTCCTGGTCCTCCTGTGTTTCCCTACTTACATCAATCGTATACAGTCTCCAGTTCATCGTCCTCGCTATCCTTGCCACGCGCATGCACCTCCATCTCTGGCATGTCGACCGGTACCTTCGTGGGCGTGGGACTGATATCATCGTACATATCCCTATGTCCGACATTTCATCTCGCCCCATGGTGCCGTGATCTTGTCGCCTGGCTTGTTCGGCGACGTTCATGTAGTGAAGTTTTTGCAATGTGCAAAGTGCCCTCTGCGTACGTGCAAGGGTTTGGTTGGATCTGGGAGTCTGCAATTATATGCGTGTCAGATTCGGGATCCTTGCGGAGAAATGGTGTTTCTATTAAGAGATCGACGATCGCTGTATAGATGTGTATGATATGGGTGGACTTGGATTATTTAGCATTGATAGGATGTCGAGCTTCCATTATGAGTGGCCGGAGATGAGTTGAGATCGTCATGGTGAGTTGGTGTCAGAAATACGAAAGGGGACAGAGCAGTGATGAGTGATGTATAATATAAATTAGTTATCTCTGCTCTTGTATTCAATCTTAATTATGGAAACCTGTGCTTGGAGGGAGAGTGAGTGCCCTCGTTAAACACCAGGTCGCCTTTAGGAATCAACCTGAGAGAAACTCGGGGCAAGTTCTTAGGAATGGACCGACCCCTCTGATCTGGCTTGGAGTCCTTCAGGAATTTTTAGGTTTACAGTAAAGACTAGAATGTGTTGTCATCACTAGTAGTATGAGATCAGATTGCAAAACATACAAATATTATGGTTTTACCTCGACCAAACTTTGACTCGAAGTACGGCTGGAGGTTATCCCTCTGTTTTGGGTTAACTACTGAATTACTTATTTACTGGCAGGTGAAATGCAGATTCCAGTCTTCCCTACTAGTAGGCAGACCAATCGAAGGAAGATAGTATGTACTGTCGTTTCTTGATCCACACTAACTTGAAGTACCATCAGGAATTCAATCGACTGTGTCTTCTAGCCTCTTCTAGCATTGGTCTGCCCACGACAGGCACTGCATACCTACCATAATATGACAGTAAGTCCTGAGCTCTAGTATTACTGTATACCGCTTGTATACTTACTAAGGGACATTCCGTCAGCTGACAGAATGTCCCGCGTGACTGCCACTAAATTGTCATTAATGACTAGTACATAGTAAGTAAGTACTTATGCATGTTTCGGATTCTTCACATACTTTCTAGAAACGTAAATGGCAGGGATGACTTACTACGTGAGCGCTTCCAGCTTCAGCCTCGTTGCGCCCGGTTCTTTGCTCGGCTCCAAGCACCTTTCCCTCAGGCTCGCGCGCCAATCCCTCTTTCTTCCTCTTGATCAATGGAAACGGAGTATTCGGTTGGCGCTCTCGCATCGGCGAAGAGTCTGCAGATTTTCACAGTACGTCTATTTCCTATCCAGACGAGGTTCGTTGATAATGATAGATACATGTGCCATCAGTACATATACAGTGAGTACTATCTGGACCCGTATTTTCCTCGTCCTAACATAGCTCAGCGTCCATGGCTACATTCTGGGTGGGCTTATGCCTGCACATCTCCTTTCGCTGTTAAACTCGCCTGTCTAGACTTACGATTATGCATGTTCAATTTACGACGAGGTAATGTGTTTTTCGGAGATAAACCTTGTATTCTGATATTGATGAGGACGTACTTTTAAAGTGGACGTTCTTACTTCAGTCGCGCTGGACTAAGGTGAAAGGTCTTTATATCGTTACGCGATACACGCCTTTCCTCCTTTTCGTCAGTCATCTATATCGTGCGTTCAACTCCAACACATATTCCTCCTGAGATGAGTTCACATGTCATACTTCAGTGAACTACATTCCTAGCGAGGACCCTGATGTATGTGAACGCGCGGTGGACTTGCTGACTGATGGACAATACTTACTTTATGTCATCGCCAGAAATGCCAGACGATCAACAACATTTCTTCATGTACGTGCTTGATACATAATATACAGGGACGTTCTTACCGATCCTGCCATTCTCTCACAGGCTTCAGCCTAATATCAGTCATTTGTTCCGAATGTATTTCTTCTTCACCCTAACAAACGGGATGTTGTTGATGTGGTGTATGCAGGCTTTTTTATTATCAGAACGTATGCGCTCTGGAATAACAATAAAATCGTGCTCGCAGGCATGCTGTTCGCTTATCTCGTGAGTCCGTTGTCTTTACCTCACTACAAACTCGTGTAGACATGCATCAGGCGGTTATAGTAGCATCCGTTGGCATTCTCTTTTCCGCTACTGCCAACGCACCATGTACGTACTCTCACTTCCCTCGGCATTTCGCCATCATTCACCGCTTTTACAGTTGTGACAAGTGCGATACCAGGCATCACAGGCTGCTACCAGAGCACGGGCAGCGTTGAGCTCTTTGTACCGTTTGTTCTCTTGTTTGCGCTCGAGTTTGGTATGTCGTCAGTACACGATATACGTAGACGTGATCTGACTCGCGCTTTGCACAGGACTCATCTCCCTCACGGTCATACGCGCCATACAGAGCTGGCGGGCGACCAACAACCCTCTGTACACCGTGCTGATTAAGCACAACATATTTTATTATGCATGCGGCCTGTGTGAGTCAACGTGTAGTGCCGTTCTGTTCAGCTCGTTGACGATCATTCTCGTTCCAACAGTTTTTTCGTTGGTGAACATCTTCACATCACTGCTCCTCCAGGTGTGTACAATCCTGGTCCCCTAGGAGATTGACTAACCGATATTACCCATACCCAGTACGCATACAACGGCATGTTTCAAGAGTATGCATATTCAAACGCTTCCACGCTACTATACTAATAATTTCCCTAAAAAAACACACCCCCAGTTTCCAGGTCGTCACCCTCGCGATTCTCGCCACACGCATGCACCTCCATCTCTGGCACGCCGACCGGAATCTACGTGGCTCTGATGCACTCATGGTTTTTCCTATGTCCGATGTATCATCCGCAGGTCGTACGCCGTGATATATTTGTCGTCTCACTTGTCTGAATTCGTTTACGGGGTGAGCCCTCAATGCGGGGGACCTAGGAGTGAAGGACCTGCAAAGGGGAGCTTAGCCATCCATAATTAGGATCTTCATGATTTAAAGAGGAATGCAATTTCTCTTGCGGAATGGTGGGCTAGGTTACTTTTGTTGGATGGTGTAACGCCGATATTGAATAGGTGTCAAAATTACACTGAAAAGTGGTGACTTTGTTTTGAGTGTACCGTGGTCAAAACGCGACGAGGTACAGAGACTTCACCACACTTTATGGAAGCGGATCAGACCTTATAGAACATATAATACAAGGTGTTTATGAACATCGATAAGTTGATCGTGGATAACATACGGAGCAAGTATTTGTAACAAAAGTAGTTCCACACAATAGACATAGGGCAGATCATCACTTGCCTGGAATATAATCTCCTCCAGACCCGTGAAATTCCAAGATCACAGCACTGTAATCCTCTGTTGACAACAGCGTTAAGAGGTCTCATGCAGTCGCGGGATAATTCTGCATCATCAGCCTCAGCTCCGTTTCCGGAATCCTCGTCTTGAACCCAATATGACACTGCCGGTCATCTGGCATCACAGAGTTCATATAACCCATGTCATTTAGTGGCTTCGTACGATCCAGAGTGAGCTGGAAGGCCCAGAGAACAACGAGCGTGTGTATAAACACCGCTCTAAAGCAATCAAAATGAGCTACTAAGAGCACATGCATGGAATGATACCTTACCTTTGCGCAAGGTGTTGACCGGGGCATACGCTAGAAACAGGGACATTAGAGAAATGATATCTTTAACAGACGGGGGGCCTACCGCCGACCAAATCCAAAGGGATAGAATTTGAGGTCGTCCGTCAGGCGACCTTGATCATTCAGCCAGCGATCAGGCTTGAACGCATCGGGCTCAGGGAAGACTTCTGGATCTCGAGAGATGGCCCTGGAGCAGTTACACTCAGGTCCTTCGTACATTAAAGGAACGATACCTACCAAACGCTTCCAATTACCGTAGTCCCAGCGGGAATGCAATAGTTTTCCTGCCGTTGGATGTCAAATTATCAACCGCCCGACAAATTTTTCAAAGGACACTTGCCCAAATGACGTCTTCAGTCATTCGATGAGAGACTCCTGCAATGTGAATGTTGTAATCTTTCAGGCAGAGAACCAGTAATGAAGATAACCCACCTTCTGGAGCAGAGGGTCTCCATCTGTGAACCTCAGAGATGAAGGCCTGCAGACGAGGGAGGGATTGTTGATCATCAAAGGTTGGTGCTATTTAAGGTCATTAAATAGTTAAAAATGCAAATAATACTCGAGCTACCTTGGTGACTTCCGATGACCGCATCAAGCTCAGCCTGGACTTTAGCTTGCTCATCGGGGAAACATGCGGCTGCCATAAGCACTGTGGCTATTGTTACAGCAGTCTGAGACTTGATCTCAGTTACTTGTCTCCGGAAATAGCCAAGAAGACACCTCACCGAATGCATTCCAGCTATGATAAAACCTCCAGCGAGAAAAGCCACCTCAGTCTCGCTGAAGCCATAGAGATGATTGTTTTCTAACATATATTTTGAGAACGAAGGGCTGATGTCCTCATTGTTTTGCTGTGGAATGATTTAGATACCATGTAAATATTGGCAAGGCAATACACACTATTTGTTGTTTCACGTGGTTCAGCTGACTAGTGTAAAATCGCTTATTCGTCTCGAACTCCTCTCTTAATTCACGGCCATACCAGGGAACGTATTTGAGCCATGGGATCGAGTCCACTAGGTAAGTCCCGGGACGCATGGCTTTAGATAATGCCACGAAGCGCTGGCGAACACTTCTGACTTCCGGATCAGTGGCGAACGTAGGCGCAGTCTTCCCGTATGCAACTTGCATAATCGCCGAGGCAGTAAAACTTCAAAAACCCCTAAGTAATATATTATAACAACCTAGGGGAAGCACTTACGTTAATGCATGGTTCTGGAAGTTATCTGGATCATCAAGAATGGCGTGGACCACGTTCTTCATGTATGACATCTGGAGGGGCTGATATGTGTCGGCTACGTTGGGGTGGAGGTGCGAGTGAAGTGCCCTGCATCACGTTGCAAAATGAGATGGGTCATATCGGCCGTCAATTCAATGTTGCCGACTACGAACCTGCGCATCCGACGGAATCTCTCCCCAGCGTGCGTAAAGGCCACGGACTGTTCTCCGCTAAGAATTTCTCCAGCAGCGACCTGTCGAGGACGATCAGCAGACGATCGGCCTTGCTTCTCCATGATATCCACGACGGCCTTGCAATCGAACGTTAGGCTTAGAATATGACAACTCAACATGAAGGGCTGACTTTGTAACGACCAATATAAACCACTTTCCGAGTTCCTGAGCGAATGGTGATAAGAGGACCGTACTCTTCAATCCATTTCGTTATAGTGAGAAATGGCCTCATCGACGATAGGATATAATTAGCGGTAATAGACAAAATGTAAAATATAAAACTCTACCTGCTAGGAGGCACGAGGTGCCCCCGAAGCCTCCAGTTGGGAGGGGAAGGCGGAAGAGGCAGGTAACTTGATTTAGGACGATAAGCCCGAGCAATAGCTTCTATCACCCAGATAACAGCTACCACACAGAGGACGAGCTTGGCGTTATCAGAAATGCACAGGTCAGGCAGCCGCATAGTGATTGATTGGAGGAGTATCAAGAAAGATTTGGAAGGAATGGGTCCCCCCATTCAAGTTATGATTTATATGCCAACAGAGACTTCAGTCACGATTCGCTGTGTTGATAATCTGACTGATAACTCATTCAGGGCCGAGAACCTCTCTGCAGCCACGAGCCTCGGAGTAGACTTGCGATTTGAGTGTAAGAAGGCGCCTGCATTTGGTTGATTTGTTGGCACAATTTCCGCTTATCCGCTTCCGGGGTTGATATGGTAGCCTACGGTACCAGCCTGTTCTGCAGAGCAATTATTATTAAAGACCGATAATAAACACGACTCACTTCATAGAAAACTCACTCTTATTACTAGTACGCGCGCTGATCGACTGATGGGTCGAATAATGCACTGTCTTCTATTGGCCATTGCTAAATGGAAACAGAATAAGAATCACAAACGAGGTTCGTAGTATACCCATAAGGGATATGCGATTTGTTCTGCTGTCCGAGACTAAAATGGTGGCTTGGATAGTGTCCTGCAGAACCGTCAATGTGATGCGTACGGGAAAAAAAAATAGGGAAAAATACGTACTGTAGTGTAGCCCAGCCCAAGTTTTTGCATCCATTTTCTGTTGAGCAATGCTCATCTCTCTAAACTCACAAATGCACACAGGGAAATTACCACTACTATTGATGTTTGCAAGCCTTGACTTCTTTCGTCGGACAAGTCAGACGGTAACAGTGTACACGCATATTTCGGAGTTTTAAAATACGTCAAGGATGACATTAGCTCCACTCAATTCTTAGTTTATTCTGCCAGTTTATTTCTTCAATATACGAGCTGTCAGATAAAAGCATCCGAGAAATAAACTGAGTGTGTGTGATAAAAATAACTGCC
>LVVM01005908.1:12990-38181 GCA_001882365.1 Rhizopogon vesiculosus | reverse complement strand
CACCCCCGCCCCCACTCCACACCACATCACCCCACACCAGCCTCATCATGTCTGAGACACGCAGGCTTTTGGAAGCAGCAAACGCGCTTTCTCAACTTCTTCGTCAGCACTCCATTGCCCACGCCTTTCATGGCAGTGTTTTTACTGCCGTGCTCTCTGACAATCCCCGTTGCGATGTGAGTAGCCTATCTTTAGTGCATACACGACCTCATCATGACGTGTCTATCGTCAGGAAATATTTTGTATCGTTGAAGGCGGTTCCACGCACCCCTTCCGTCGGGTGAGGCAAGCCATCGTTGGGAGTGAACACTTCACAACCACACATTCACCATGGAGCAATCGGTACAGGAGTCTCCTACTAATGTAGTTTCTCTTGTAACCGAGTCCATCTCACCTAGCTTACATGTGACATATCGTCGGCTCATTCCGGCCATTGAGGTGAGCCTGTCTTCAAGCATATTTTGAAGATATTGTTTGACACTGGAATTGAAGATCGAAATCCTGCCAGCTGGAGAGCATGGACCTCGACGACTGGATAGTGCCACTACTACGCAATTGCAGGGCATTCCCTTTTTGACACAGTCCGAGTTTGTTCGGGCAAAGCTAAAAGCTTGGTCAATGCAAGTTCCTACTGGCTCCGAAACGTCTAGTAGATTGACCCATTCTCTGCAGACGCGGCTCAGACCGCGACGCTCAAGATATCATTTACACAATATGTCGTTACTGGAATCGATTGGATATCAATCGTGTTCCTGAGCAGGACATGAACCATTTTGTCACCTGCCATCGTACTGCGGCTCTATCTTGGGCAGCACTAAAAAGAAAATATGGTTTATGAGGGTGCTGGGGCATGAGGCGAGAGACGTCAGGGTTGTACCTATCAGATTAATACTGATCGTGAAATGTGTCCAAAGGGGTAGGAGGTTTCCGCCTGTAGCAACCTGTAGCATGTTTGTTGTATATTACATACCTTCGGATTGGCAGATGTGCAATTATTATGCCGCTGAGTTTAAGTTACCCTTGTCTGTCGACTTGTCACGGCGACACAACTTCTAGCTACTCTCGTAATGCTGACCGACTGGTTCACGTGCTATGGTACGATACTCGCTCATGGCATGGTTGCTGGGTTCCGCTCAGCTGGGGTCTGCTGTGGCTAAATCTACGCGGGTGTTGGTGTTGCCCTCCGGTACACAAGATTCTCAGTTCAAGCTAATTAAGAAGTCCTCCGAGTCGGTGGGTAATGAGTAGAGAATGGAATAGTGTATGGACAGGCCATATGCTCCCGAGGTTCGATGACCTAATAGGTCCTGTAGTTTACGCTCCAGAATTTGAATTTCACGGTTGTTAATTGTACCTGTTGTTAATGTCAGGCGGACACAGGGCGAAACAATGTTGCTCCATCGCGAAGATGTCCGCTTCTCACGTTATCGTGGACAATCTCTGGAGGGATGACTTTGGTTGATGACCGAATAGCTGGCACACCGGGGCGGGGTGCGGAGATATAAGACTTCGTCGTTCTTCACGATCCAAGGCTTAAGCCGAAGAATGCCTGGTATCGTGCATCTCTCACGCATTCAGTAATACCGATCGGTTGGATTGGTGAATATGTGTGTACATGTGATCCGATGTACCCACTGCTTCTTGACAAGCATTTAGCTTGGGTTGCAGTGCGGGTCAAGTGATTCAGATGTTTGTAGGCCTGGAACGGTGGGGGGATAAACCCCACTTTGATGTTTCGATCGCAGGGTTCTATCAGAATGAGCAATTATTAAAGGGGGTATTGAGTAAAACCCGGAGCAGTGTTGACGTCTGACGAGCAGGGCGCGCTCTGATACTCAGTGTTTCATGGAGGCTTTTGAGTGGTAACAGGCAGTAATGATGTATGTTTAGGAACAACGCCCATCAACATGATGTTTCCCGACTGCTGGGACAAAAAATCACTGAATGCTTAGAGCATCAAAAACGTTGTGATGTGACCGTAACGTGACGTACTCGACGTGTCACGCAAGACGCGTAATACTTACCAGTTACCTTCGCGGCCTGGTCCTTTTCTCGTTTTCCTTCACGATGCCTACCGCAGTTAATAAAACTAAGGCTCCTGGAGGCATCCAATCATACTACCAAGCCAAGATTGAGGCTGCAGAACTTTTGATTAATCAGAAAACACAAAACCTGCGTCGATTGGAGGCTCAACGAAATGCACTGAATGCACGAGGTACGTTTGGAATACACTGTATCTGAAGCGGTTGTTTACAGGATTCTATTCCAGTCCGGCTGCTACGAGAGGAACTCCAGCTCCTACACGAACCCGGAAGTTATGTTGGAGAAATCGTGAAGGTTATGGGGAAGAAGAAAGTCCTCGTCAAGGTGCAACCTGAAGGCAAATACAGTATGTGCTAAGATTCCGAATGACGTTGCATCCTGACTCCGCTCATACAATGCATAGTCGTCGATTTCGACTCATCAATTGAACTGTCGCAACTCGCTGCTTCACTCCGTGTGGCTCTCCGTTCTGACTCTTATACCATTCACAAGATACTGCCAAACAAAGTCGACCCCCTCGTCTCTCTTATGATGGTAGAGAAAGTCCCAGATAGCACGTACGAAATGGTGGGAGGTTTGGATAAGCAAATCAAGGAAATCAAGGAAGTTATCGAGTTGCCCGTCAAACACCCAGAGCTCTTCGAGTCTCTCGGTATCGCCCAACCCAAGGGAGTCCTTCTATATGGCCCTCCTGGAACAGGAAAGACACTTCTAGCTCGCGCTGTCGCACACCATACCGACTGCAAGTTTATTCGTGTTTCTGGCTCCGAGCTTGTTCAGAAATACATTGGTGAAGGAAGCAGAATGGTTCGGGAGCTGTTTGTCATGGCTAGGGAGCATGCACCTAGTATTATCTTCATGGATGAGATCGATTCTATCGGTAGTTCGCGAGGTGACAGCGGTTCGGGAGGTGGCGATTCTGAAGTACAGCGCACGATGTTGGAGCTTCTCAATCAGCTGGATGGTTTCGAAGCTACAAAGAACATCAAGGTTATCATGGCCACGAATCGGATAGGTTCGTGGATTCTTAAGAAGCATATATGGCTGCTCAAGTTGCCTGTCCTAGATATCTTGGATTCTGCACTTCTTCGTCCAGGGCGTATTGATCGAAAAATCGAATTTCCTCCCCCTGGCCCAGAGGCTCGCGTCAGCATTCTCAAGATCCACTCCCGCAAGGTAAATCATTTGCTTCGTGGATCTTTCGGGCATTCTCAAATCATGATCGTTCCTAGATGTCGCTGCAACGTGGTATTGACCTCAAAGCACTTGCCGAGAAAATGGGCCAGTGCTCAGGAGCCGAGGTGCGCGGTATATGTACAGAAGCAGGTATGTCCTTTGAATGTCTTCGGGATTCGCGTTTTGTAATCAGATTATAAACAGGTATGTACGCGCTTCGGGAGCGGCGGCAACATGTTACCCAGGAAGACTTCGAGTTTGCTATTGCGAAGGTCCTCAAGAAGAACCAGGAGGGTAATACGTCTGTCAATAAGCTATTCTCGTGATTGTATTGCGCTACGTATGTGGATGATTCATATTTGTTTTCATCCGTGCATCTACATTAGCAAAGTTGGTTCGGTCAAAGAGCGCTCGAAAACTGCTTTTTGAGCGAACGTGTTTGATTTAGGTCAGGACTTCATTCCGTAAATACTTGTTTTGGTTAACTTGAAGTCTCTTCTCCACCAATCAAATACTGTCACCTGCCATCGGTGCTGCTGTAAAGAAGTGTTTGTTTCGGTGCTCTTGCTGATGTATACTGCTTGACGGGATGTCCGCGATTGAGTTCTTGAGCTTCAAACTCGCCATCTTCGTTAAAGAGGGCTTGCCATTACGGCGCAAACTAGTTCATAGATCTCGATTCTCGCTCACGTTTTTGTGCCTGATTGGCACGTGGTGTGACTCTGGCAGCGGCCTGCGGTGATAATATCTTACCAACATGATATGTAGTAAGTATATCGGATTCTTATGATACAACCTTCATCGTCGCACTTTCCGATGCTCACGGAGGAATTCCCACCTCTGATTTACGAAATACGTGGAAATGATTTGGTTGTGAAACTGAGTTGAATGGGCAGGTGGTGAATGTTGCAACCCGACCTTAGGCCGGCCTTTGTAGCACATCTGGCATCATGACTCTTTCGGGTCTGGACTCATGAGTTGCAGAGCTATCTCTGAGTAGTATATGGCGATCCCTGGTTGGGCGACACAGGCGACATAGCTCCTTTAACGTCTTTCCACATGTCCACAAATCAGCACGGACGGCGCTGTAGAGGCAACCAGCAGCTACTTCGGGTACTTAGTGCCGACGACCACGCGGAACATATCATCAACACCCCTGACACGTAAGGACCTGTTGAAGTCGATGATAGACAGGCAGTCGCCATCTTGGAGAATCATGATGTTTTCAGGCGTTAAATCCATGTGTGCCACGACACGTGTGCATGAAGTCAACTGCTTCGAACAGCGTTTGGCCACAGACCAGAGGTACTTTTCATTGTCTCTTAGCCACGTAAGATCTGTCATTGATATGACGTTGCCTCCGTGCACACACCACATTTTTATTCGGGCGATGGTGTGGTTTGAAGGAGAATCCCACCTTGTCGCACGAACTTCAAGAATCCTCGCTTGGAACCATTCAACATTGCAACAACGAGTGGCTCCTGCGCAGCATTGTCAGTGTCAAATATATTTTCCAGAAGTTGTGAGACTCACCCGCATAGAAGGAAGTCTATTTTGTAGTTGATCTTCTCTAGCACAGCTTGAATATCGTCCGCACCAAAAACGTCCTGATCTCGGCAATATATATGCAAATCTCCAACCGTCCCTGTTTCACCTAGAGAATGAGCATATCCATGATCAAAAATACGATGATGCCTCACCGGAACTCACGAGAAGGCGTTGCACAATGATATGAAGATCTTCAATCTCGGGCTAAACGTTCTCGAACACTTCGTAAAGTCGAGCCCACGGCTTAAGGAACTCGGCATCAGCTGGAAGATCTAACTGCCCTTGCTCATCAATGGACATCAGATGGCTAAAAGTGTTCCCTTCAACTCAGTCTTGATACACATCTTCAATGTACTGACGGTATTCTCACTTCCAATCTCCACACAAAGGAACGATTCATCACCAAGAAGCCCACAATTAAGCACGATGGACACTTGTTCGCAGCCGAAGTCGAGTCCTCAATGAATGGATTAATGGGATACAGTGCGAATCACTTGTTCAAAAGTTGTTCTTACGGCTTTTATAGGGGACGCTTAGTAGGCACGTGCGACTAAGCAAAAAAGGGGCTATCCTGCTCACATGTCCCACCCATTCAGCTTTTAGTCTTCCGGGAGCCGTAACTCCCTATGAAGTGAGATTTTGACGAACAGGCCTTCAGGATGCCGACTCATTTCTTCTAAGCGGCCCAGCGCAACGATGTCGCGACCCGCGAGAGACTTTCTCACTGAGAAATTGCTCGAAGAGCAGCACGCTCTCCAGATGAAGCTGGTTATGGTCTATTCGGAGCTGAACGATATCGCTCCTACTTCTTTTCTAACAGAAGTTCTGGAGCAAATATTCCACTGTATTCTTATCCCTCCGAACAGGTGTGCATTGAGAGTTAATCACCAACTAGAAGAAGATTGCATGCTCACCATGATAGTTATCAGTCGGGTGTGCCATCACCATCGCTTGTCCTGCCTAGTTGACCCTTGCAGCTTGGCAATGAGTGGAAGAGGGAAATACTGGCCAGATCTAATTGAGCTCCCTCGACGGCGCTCAACATTTGTAGCATTTTTTCAAGAGATGAAGCCATCATCCAGTTGGCAATGGGACATCTACCGATTTGGTATACATCAAGTTACCTTACCCTTCATAATTCTGCCCTCACTGACGAGTATCAGGCTCGGGGGACCCGCATTTGCATGCTCTAACTTACCCCAGCAGTTAAGGGCTCCCTCCGTCGGAACGTTCACTCGCACTTGCAGGTCGCAGAGGAAATTTGACCTTCCTGTTCTCCAGGCAGCTGTCTTTGCATTGCGCACACAAAACGAGGCAGAGATAAATGCGCCCCGCGGAAACCACAGCGACTCTTCATCGGCATCCAACCACTCGCAACCTATGTAGTATGGTCGTGTGGCTGGCCGAGGAGGAGTCCACCCGAGGCACCAGTGCATTTTCTCGATCGGACAACAACATCCGCTGGAACCCGCATTGGCACATGGACTCCACTACAGAGTGATTCAAAAGCATGGTTCGATAACACCCTTTGGGGTAATATACATCTGCAGGGCACTCTGTCTTAACAGTGTGACGGATGTAACTGCGCAAGGGATGTCCGGTCCAGGAGATTTAACATTCTACAAGGAGCTTCTTGGGTAGATACTTGCTTTGCGTTCCCTGACCATGCGTCCCCTCAAGTCTGACTCATCCGCATCTGCACTCATCAAAGCTATTCTGCACAGCAAAATCCATGAGATGAAAGAGTTGTCATAAGGTCGGTCCGGAGATATCATGAGATCGAAGGTGTTCGAGAAGAGGAGAAAGATGGGCATGGGCCTGGACCTGCCGTCGTCGATGCTGAAGCGCTGATAAACTGCAGCAGAAAACTTGAAGAATGATGTCATTCGCATGGGCGTCAATTGCACCAATATGAGTGTTTTTATATCACATAACGTTCACATGCTCGTCAGGTTTCGTGTGACGACCTGTGCTCACGGTTGCCGGAGCACATCGCATCAGGCAAGGAATATTTCCTACGGGGAACGGATTCGATGCAAGTGGGTTCCTTCTTCAACGATAAAGCTTGGAGGTTACTTAGTCTAAGTTTCTTTTTCTCTAACGTCGTGCCAGTGCATGCTCTCAGGTACCCTCTAGGGTTCACCGTGTATTTGTACTCACTTAAGCTGCTAAGTAGGTTATGTTTGAGTCACGTCTTAATTCTGAGACGGCTGACACCATCCATTATGCAGCACCGTCAAGAGAGAGAGGCAGAAATGTCATGAACAAGTAGTATCACATTTGAGCAAGGAAACATAATGCCACGTCTTTCAAGTCTCTTGGACCTCGGGTCGAATTATCTCCTGGTTTGAGTATCAGATGCACAAAAATCCACCGGGGATTATTGGGTATCAATACCCGCACCGCATTTCTGCTAACGTGCGTGCAGGTACTCCCCGAACGTCCTGACCAGCCGTTCAATCGGCTGCCTCACAGGTGTCGCACTATCCAAGATACTGGATCCCCCAAGCATACCAGCCCTCGCCCACCCGTCTATAATCATGTTCCCCCACAATATCATCCAAAACATCGTCCACACCCATCCCGTCCAGCCACCTACATTTTTCCCCGCAACGGCGCGCTCGAGAACGACCCCAACGCCCATCATGCCAAATGGCAGGAGCATGCGCCACATCTCGGAAGGGCGGTCGAGGGACATCACTGCAACATGGTGAAACATTCCAGAGGCGAGGAACGCGCCTATGACGCCTGCAGCGCGCCCAAAGAGCACATACAATGGGCGACCGCCGAGGAAGATGAATACGTGGCGAAACCATTGGTGCCAGCGTCGGCCCCAAAAGTCTCCGAGGGAAGTAGCGCACCAAGGAGAATCAAATGAGGGAGGGCATTGGTGTGGATGATGCCTCAATATCAGTACGCAAATAACTGTGAGGAGCTCATCACCGGCACGTAATATTGAATAGACGCCGAAAACGCCTAGCGTCGATATGATGCTTGATCGAAAATAGCGGAGGTGTGGGGGCAGCGAATCATCGAAGATGGTACCGCCATCAACGGAACCCAAAGTATCTGGTCCGAAAGCTTGCACGGCACAATGAAGCGCGCCACAGAGAAATGCGTGTGCTAGACAGGAGATGAGAGTAATGATGGCAAAGGCAAATCTTGAAGATGTAGGCCGTGTTTCACGCGCAATGTAGAGTCCGCGGGACCAATCCCAGCCACAACCTCGAAGAGTGCACGCCAAATCAAGCGTGTCAAGGACGATGTTTCGCTTTGGTGCATCTGTTGAAGATTGCTGATCTACGGGTTGAGTAGCTTGATAATGGCGAATGAAGGGTTTCGTCTGTATCGTCCATTGCAGGGTACGTATCGCAATGACGAACATGGACAGCTACAGGACGAGATTAGCACTGTAACGCAGCGGCTGATGTGGGTACGAGGAAAACTGACCTGAAGGTCAATATTGAAGAACTTGAGTTTTGGATCCCCCCTTGACATATCTAGCGCCCCCGCTGCACGAAATGCGAGGAATGCCGTGATAGGCCATAAGGCAACGCGAATTGGCTGTGTCCGAGGTAGCAGGACAAGAAAAGCTGTGGCAAAGTAGCATATGACTGGGGGAACGACATTGGAAACGAAATTCTCAGTCGTGAGCGGTGCCCTAGATGTAGCGGGACGTAGATAGTCTGGCAAGGACAACATCGCGGTCCTCACAGTTCGGAACTATGAGGGTTGCAACGTCAAAGGATGAACAATATCAGCCAGCTGGCGGCTGCGTAATAGGCCCGATCAGAAAAGAACCGGTTTCCATTTTGTAAAGCGGTCTTGCGGGGCTGTGATACTTTATTGCAGCTCTCATAGAAGAAACGATCAACGGGCCTAGGGCTTCCATCTTCCGAGCCATAGTCTGACCTTTTGCAATTTGCAGTTGTCGGGGAGACTATGTAAATCACGACTAAAATAAGTTGTACAACTTCAAGTTCACTTGAAGGATAGGCGCTACGCCGCCGGCCCGGGGATTCAAATATAGCCCAGACTATGATATATCCTCAGGTTCGAAGGTCCAGGCTACTAGTAAGTACTCCAACATTGACTTTTGTAGATTTTGCCTCGTGTTGGCCGCGTTTCCCTCATGATATCAGGAGGCTACCTAGTAGACGCGAGACTAGCACTCTCTCTTCTTATCCTCTCTTCGCTCGCTTCCTATGGTCAAAATTTGTGCGCGGTTGGAAGCCCACGGGGCTTGTACTGATCCATTATGCACAGAATACCACCAAGTTCACATTTGCGAACTATGTGGTGTTTTCTGTACGTCCACAAATGGCTATGAAGCGCATCTCGCCGGAAAAAACCATCGTCGTAGGCTGAGTGGCTTCGACGGACGCCAGTACCAATGCACTATTTGTGACACTCAAATTTCCGGTCAGAGGTGTTGGGTCCAACATGTCAAAGGAAAGAAACACTGCAGAAAGGCTGAGACCAATGGCTTGCTGGCTGGTGTCGCTCCCGTTATTCCTGATGCACTCCCTGGCGAGTTACTCTGCGGCGTCTGTGAAAAATACGTCCCAAATGCCCTGTGGGCCTCCCATCCACAATCCCCGCAGCATCGCAGGAAGGAAGTTTACACTGCCTTTAAAGTAGCCCTAGAAGAAGCTGAGAAGGACAAACACGGTGTCGTTCTATCAGAAGGACTAGATTTTGGAATCGTGGAAAGTGCAGACGCCGCGCGGGGAGTATCCCGAACTCTGACTATAGAGACCACGGTTCCCTCATCGCGAATCACCATTAAGAAGGTATCTTTGTCTTCCTTGTTCACGGGCACGCAATCTCCGTGAGCTCTTTGCCTCTGTCTTTGTTCAATTACCAAAGCCAATGACTTCATTGGTAGATTTGCCGTCACGACTGCAGTGGAAGGATCAGTATTGGTATATCGTCGCCCTACTACTATCGGGTTACGGTTCTCAACACCTTACTCTGGGCGCATGGATGATCGCCTTGAAATCATCTTCGAAGACACAGCGCTGCGTGTAACCTTCGTCATCGCAAGAGTCCTAAAGGCCATCGTGGGTAGCCAGGCCGATTACGCCTTATTGAAACCAACTGCTCCCTTCCAACCTCGCCGACGAACTCGCGCGCAGCCTGTGACGGAGGTAGTGCCAGGCATCCCTCCACCTTCCAACAATGCCATACCATACAGCATCAAATTGCCTGTAGCGAAGCTGTCAGTATCACTCTCAGTTGCATTGTCAGAAACGTCGTCTCGAAAAGCGCTGGACCAAATCAGGAGAGTGTTCCTTCCAAAGGTTTTGGATTCTTCAACGTATTCGCGCTATTTCAAAACACTGCTTTGGGCAGAGGAGTACCGCATGGAGTGAGTAGTGGTGCATACCATTCATATTTGTTCTTACGAGTCTCTAAGGCGTGATTTGGAACATTATGACATCCCTGATGCTCAGCTAGAGCATCACGGACAGTATTACCAGTGAGTATATTTATGATTCTGAATAGTTTTCTTGCTCATTTTGTCTTGTGTCGACTGCAGTTTGACCGTCCCCGGTTTGGCGGAAAAACGCCCAAGTGTTTTAGTTGGTTTGGGCATCTACTGATTTTTCTTCTGCCTTTATTCACTTGTACTCTCAGGGGATAATTTTCTTGTCCAACGTCACGGGGCTGTCGAAGGACATTGGTACGAAGGCCACGTCCATTTTGTTCGACAGGCCTCCGTTGGGTTACGATTCGACATGTCTTTTCGTGGCTGGTCTGCACAGCAACGATATACCGTACGCTTCAAGCTCAATCGCATTCCAATGCGACGTCAGCACCAAGCGTTGGATACGGCGTTTGCATTTGATAAATTTTTGTTCCCTCAAAGAGCGCACATTTTACAGCTTGTTGCTCGTCCCGGAGTGATTCCCATTAAGCCATTAAATCCACTGATTACTACAAACCCACCTCAGCTTCAAGCCGTAACATCTATTGTTCTGCAGCAACCGGGTTCAGCTCCGTTTGCTGTTTTTGGTCCCCCAGGTACTGGCAAGACTATCACAATTGTAGAAGCTATGAAACAATTGCTGAAGAATAAACCTAATACACGCATTCTTGCCACGGCACCCAGTAACTCCGCCGCTGACCTCATTGCATCCCGACTCGCGTCTACCCTCGGACCCGACGAACTTTTTAGACTTTACGCACCCTCAAGGCACCTTGATCAGGTCGAAGATAAGCTGCAGCCCTACACGCACAGAAAGACGCTGGAAGGGCAACACGGCTGCTTCTCTGTTCCGCCTCTTGCGATCTTCAAGCGCTACAAAGTGGTCGTGTGTACATGTGTCTCTGCATCTATTCCATATGGCATTGGTATTCCCCGAGGACATTTCACGCATATTGTTGTCGATGAAGCGGGTCAGGCGACGGAACCGGAAGTCATGATCGGCATCAAGACGATGGCTGACAATGCGACAAACATCATTTTGGCGGGAGACCCGAAGCAGTTGGGACCTATTATCCGCTCGAACATTGCAAGGGAGCTTGGGTTGGAGCAAAGCTATCTCGAGCGCCTGATGTCGATGGACGCGTATAACGCTCAAAGCGGTCATGGCCTCAGGTGAGAAAGCCCGCATCACTTCATTCACGTTACTGACAACGAACAGCGTCGTCAAGCTGGTGAAGAACTTCCGGTCGCATCCTGCAATCTTGAAGTTCCCGAACGAGCGATTCTACGCGAATGATCTTGAGTCGTGTGGCAGCAAGAAGGTCATATGCGCTTTCGAAAACTGGAGCAAGCTACCCTCGAGAAAATTCCCGATTATCTTTCACTCGATATCTGGCAAGGATGATCGCGAGGCGTCGTCGCCCTCGTTTTTCAACATCGACGAGGTTACTCAAGTTCGCAAATATATACAGCTCCTCCGAGATGATAGACAGATCAGAGTTTGTGAGTGAATGCGCAAATTGAATGTCGTTTACACTAACAACGCAACAGCTCACACTGAGATTGGCGTGATTGCTCCCTATCACGCTCAGTGCGTCAAGATCCGCAAGGCGCTCAGTGGTGTAGCTGACGAGGTCAAGGTCGGCAGTGTGGAAGAGTTCCAAGGCCAGGTGAGCGGATTTCAAAGCACGCATCGCTCTGGGGCCAACCTTAGTAACTAGGAACGACGAGTCATCATTATTTCGACGGTCAGGAGTAGTCGAGAATTTGTGGATTTTGATCTCAGACACACCCTTGGCTTTGTTGCGAACCCGAGACGCTTCAATGGTCGGTCAATGGTCGCTTGTTACATAATTAATGCTCATGATATTTTTTTAGTCGCTGTGACTCGAGCACAAGCTCTGCTCGTCGTGGTCGGAGACCCCAATGTCTTGTCCCTGGATCCGCTTTGGCGGTCGTTCCTGAACTATGTTCACTTGAACGGCGGGTGGGCCGGTCCTAAGCCGACGTGGGACACGACTGAAACTGTCGATGAAAGTGGGGAATATGATGTGCTTATTCGAGCTGCTGCGGTGACGGATATGAATCTTCTTGCTCGGAGGATTGAGTGGGCTGTGGGGGAGAATGTAAAGACTGGTGCAACCAATGAAGGTGATGATGACGATGATGACGATGCAAACGCTGACAGGCCATGGAGGGAGCTTGAGTAGGCTGTCTTGATGGATCATAACAATACTGCAATCTCTGGGTAGTTCATTTGCTGTGTAATTGTTCGTTTTTTGTGTGCAGTGCCTGCTGCGGCGGTACAAGATCTAAATTGGGCATTGTGTGCAGTCAGCCGGCGTCGTGGTAAGACACTTATTTACATAAATTCCTCAACGTCGACCATTTTCTTTGAAGCCAGGCAGGGCCTCTTGCAAATTCGTCTTTCGGTTTCAGGCTCTTCTGGCACATCTACATTATGGTCGAGGACAAGTACATAGGGTTGGCTCTGGCAGTCTCAAGTTCACTAGCCATTGGAACCAGCTTCATCATCACAAAGAAGGTTGTCCACTCGAGCTTGATTGCATTTCCCGAAACTTAGTGGTCTTGATCGCAGGGACTTACTGACGCAGGAGCACGAAATCCTTCATATGCATCTGCCTCCGAAGATTATGCTTACCTCCGGAATCCAATATGGTGGGCTGGAATCTCGACTTGTGAGTTCTTCCCACTTCGGCCGAAATATCATTCATCTCAATTGTTGTATAGTGGTGCTGGGAGAAGGTGACATTCGTCTCTTGACCTTTTGTCCAGTTGATACTCAAGTCCACAGTCGCAAATTTCGCTGCTTATACGTTTGCTCCCCCAATATTGGTCACACCATTAGGCGCACTTAGCGTGCTGATCGGGTGAGCATACCATAGGTGTTTCAGCCCATTAGCTCATGTTATACAGTGCCATTTTGGCGTCCTTCCTACTCAACGAGGAGCTTGGACACCTAGGGCGGACAGGATGCGCGCTTTGCCTTATTGGGTCTTTGATCATTGTTCTCCATGCACCACCAGACAAAGAGGTCCAGACCGTAGACGAGATTTTGAACTATGCCATACAGCCCGGTGAGTCCGACTCTACTCACACTGATGCGATGACGCTGACTGGTTTGAAGGATTCATGCTCTATTGTTTCACCGTCTTCATCTTCACGATAGTCATGATATTTGGTGTTGCTCCACGCTACGGGCGATCCAACCCTCTCGTTTACATATCCATATGCTCCTTAGTCGGTTCCGTGTCTATCATGGCTATCAAGGGCTTTGGCGTAGCCGTTAAACTCACATTTGGCGGGAACAACCAGTTCACACATCCAAGCACATATGCCTTCGGCATAGTCGTTATTGGGTGCATCCTTGTGCAGATGAACTTCTTCAATAAAGCATTGGACACATTCTCCACCAATGTGTACGTCTTCTTGCCCGTCGTTTTTAGTAGTCGCTCACCATTTAGCAGTGTAAACCCCATGTACTACGTTGGGTTTTCCACGGCAACGATAGTGGCTTCGCTTATACTCTTCCAAGGATTTAATACGACAGATGGCACAAACACCGTTACACTCCTCGCCGGCTTCATTGTTACCTTCCTCGGCGTCCACCTCTTGAATCTCTCACGAAAACCCGAAGCACCGCATATGCCCGGACACTCTACTCTAGAAAGCGGTCTCATGAATCCTCGTATCAGCCTGCAGGGCCGCATGTCTCTCGACGGGTGGGGTGGCGCATCTGACGTACGACCAGATGGCGCTCTGCAGTCCTCTGGCCACGGCCGTCGTTCTTCACTCTATCGGGCACAGAGCACTGCCTTGTTCAACGCCTTCGAGGAGGAGGAGACTACCAATAACATGCCATTATCCAAGTTACGAGAGAGCGAAGAAGAGTACGATTATGATAGTGATGTAGATGAACGGACTCGATTGCATTCGGAGCACACCAGTGACTCTCGAAGTCATAGTAATTCCCCGGTGCTGCAGGGCAGCGCAAGGAGCTCTCCCCGACCATGATAAAATTACTATACCCATTCGGTGGACTATTCATTGTCATAATAGATTTTGTTGCATATGCTACTGCGTGGAAGATGATCGTAAAACCGACACGTTGTGGGCGCTCAAGAATGTGAGAACAACTTCCGGGCTTTGTGGAAAGTTCAAGTTGCCATTAGAAATTGAATCCAAATTGCAGAGCATGTGGGGTCGACGCCACGTTGGACTTGGGTATCGAATAAGAATTCGATATCATCATCTCCGGAGCCTTCTGACTGCCCGATTCTCCTCCACAACTACTATGGGCGTAACTGCAGCTGGCACTGTCGACACTGCTGCGCGGCTAGCGAAGTTACGGAGGCTGTTGAAGAATCCGGAGAACAACGTGAAGGCTTTCGTCGTTCCCAGCGAGGACCAGCGTATGCATACCTGCGAGAAAAGTTCAGAAACAATACTGAACCATTTTACTTTGAAGATTTCAGCGAGTATCCTGCACACTCAGATGAACGTAGGGCATTCATTTCAGGCTTTAATGGTTCAGCCGGTGAGACGATTCACTACGATCTGTTAGTATGTCGACAATCTGATGTGCCTCATGTAGGGTGTGCCATCGTTACCCTGGGGGGTGCCTTCCTCTTTACAGATGGTCGATACTTCTTACAAGCTTCCCAACAACTTGACAGGTACTGTTTAGGTCACCCCGTTATACGAGTCCTGACGAGATCTTTCCTCAGCAACTGGAAGTTGATGAAACAAGGCTTGCCAGGTATTCTTATTCACACACGCTGCTGTCATTGGGCTGACTTGTACATGAAGATGTGCCTACTTGGCAGGAATTTCTCTCTAAAGTTGATCTTTCCTTGTCCTTCCGGGACCCTGTACTGACTGAACGCGTTGGCAGCACCTCGAGCAAGGGACCCGGATTGGCATCGATCCGACGTTGATTTCAGCTGGTAAGGGTGTCCCCACTTCACTCTGTCGTCTAACTAATGCGATGCCAGCGGATGCTGAAAGTCTCCAGATGTCTCTCGAACCTAGAAACTCCGAGCTTGTATCTCTCCAGCAAAACCCTGTCGACATTGTCTGGGGTAAAGACCGACCCATACGTCCTCGCAACAAAGTCTTTCCTCTGGACGTCAAATACGCTGGTCAGCATGGCATGTCCCTTACATATCTCGAGACTGACATTTCATGCAGGAGAGACATTCCAGAGCAAGTTAGGGCGCTTACGTGAAGAGATCCAGAAGAAAAATGCCGTTGCTTCGGTCGTTACCCTTCTTGACGAGGTCGCATGGCTTTTCAACCTTCGTGGTACAGATATTGACTTCAACCCTGGTAATTCCAAACGCACTCTTTGCTGATTTAGTGTCTTACCGTCCTCTAGTCTTCTTTGCTTATGCGGTCGTGACACCAACGGAAGCATTGCTCTTTATCAATGATGTTCAGGTCCAAGACGATGTCAAGGCGTTCCTTGGTTCCGACGTTCAGATCCGTCCATATGAGTCTTTCCTATCTTCTTTGAAGGAACTCACTACGTCACTTGGGGCCAGCAACGAGAAAGTGGGTCATTCTATATATATCTGAAAGCCTTTCTGATGTTTCTGATGTAGCCCATGTTACTGGGCGATAAGACTAGTTTAGCCGTGGTTGAAGCAATTGGAGGAGTACGACACCTCGCGATAATCACTGGTTGTGCTCTAACTAAACACAGGGGAACTCTGTTCTCGTCCCGTCACCGGTAGCTGCCATGAAGGCGATCAAGAATGAGACGGAGATCGAAGGTTTTCGACAATGTCACATCCGTGATGGTGCCGCCCTGACACGTTATTTCGCCTGGTTGGAGGAACAACTCAGTAATGGTGTTGAGTTGAACGAGAGCCAGGCCGCAGATAAGCTCGAAGAATTCAGATCGTCAGTGCGGAGTTGTATTTCATTCCTGCAACTCACGCCTTGTTAGTGAACTTGACTTGTTCCGTGGACTGTCCTTCACAACCATTTCATCCACTGGACCCAATGCTGGTGCGTAAACACTGGTGAGAGTAAACACATGTTGATCGTCGTACAGCCATCATACATTATTCACCGGACTCTGCTGACTGCGCAATTGTTAGAAAGGATCAGGTATGCTTTTCGCACTGCTTTCAATCACACTCACATAAAAGATTAGATATATTTATGTGATTCTGGAGGTAAAATACTCCCTGTTCATAACGATACCCCATTTTACTAGGCACAACCAGGACAATACCTTGACGGAACGACCGATGTAACCCGGACATTGGTGAGCAGATTTACTGATGGGATGGAGAAGGGTTTTCGTCTCAACCATTCCTCGCAGCATTTTGGCACTCCTACTGACGAGGAGAAACGAGCTTTCACGCGTGTTTTACAGGGACATATCTCAATTGATACTGCCGTTTTCCCAACCGGCACAACGGGTGTGTTGCTTCTTAGTTCCTTGCATTCAATCTGACGATATGTCAATTAGGTTACCTTCTGTAAATGAGCTGCTTGAAGTACTGCCAGACTAAATTGCTGATGTTCATTTGTACCTCAGTGACGTATTTGCGAGGCGAGCTCTGTGGCAAGAGGGATGGGGTAAGTATTCCCCTCACTAGCTCCTGACTAAATTGAAATTTGAATGTGTTTTTGCAGATTACAGGTGGCTCCCCATTGCTCAATAACTGCTGTTCCGCTTTTCATGATGTTCGCATGTAGACACGGCACTGGCCATGGCGTTGGTCACTTCCTCAACGTTCATGAAGGTAAGATGCTTCTGTTTGGAGAACGTACGGTATTAATTGCGCTGTAAAGGCCCACAAGGCATCGGCACCCGTATAGGTAGGCTTCATGGTATGCTCCCTGATTCTCCTGCTCATGCATACCTGCAGGATACAATGACACTCCTTTGAAAGCGGGCATGACCCTGTCGAATGGTAAGTTGAGCGAGCCACCATGCACCATGCAAGAAACGAACCGATGTTTGTGTTAGAACCGGGCTACTATGCCGATGGACGCTATGGAATCCGCATTGAGAACATCGTTATCGTTCGAGAGGCGAAAACAGTCAACAACTTTGGGAATGGATACCTCTGTTTTGAACATGTGACGATGGTGAGCGCCCCGGAATATTGGTTGGGGGTTTCGACAGGCTAACAGCGTAGTAGTGTCCCATCCAGAAGAAGCTAATTGATTTATCCTTGCTGAATACGCAAGAAAAGGAGTGGCTGGATGCCTATCATGCGGAGACGCTGGAGAAGATCGGACCTTTACTCCGCAACGACCCACGTGCTCTTCAGTGGCTAGAAAGGGAGTGTTCGCCTGTATAGTAAATTCCAGGCATTCCACTGGGGGCGGGGGCGATCTGCAGATCGGTACATTCATGAACTACAAAGCTGTGAGATCGGCATTTAGGGAACACATATTGCGTATCCTACAATGACATGCATATGAGGAGTGGTAGCACAAAAGTTGTACAGAAGGAGCAAATACGTTTGCCCCGACGAAGTAATCAAGTATGCGGAGTGCGTGGTAACAATGGGGCAGATCCGTTAAAATCCAGGTGCCATACATAACAAGGGACTAATCAATGGATCAACACATGAAATCGCGGAAGGAAATGAGATGCGATGGGTGGAGGGTGTAATCTCCTGAACTATGTGCTACAGCCGGTGAGAAAATAGATGATGCTCTTCCAGAGCAGGCACAATGGTGGATGAAGCGAGAGAATATAATGTGGATTCGAGAACGTCGACAGGCGTAAAGGCGGGTACTGTTTTGCTAGTGAAGGGAGATCATGTATATGGCCGTGTTGCGAGGAATCATGGTATCCGAATGGAGTGTGCGTGATGTAGTATTGAGCGTACTGAGGCAAGCGGAAGCACCTTCTAGAGTCCTGGTCGATAAGATCGAGATAATCTCAAAGCGCCACTATAGTAGCCTGGATTGTTTGAGATGCCTGCGCACAACCATATCCCGCACTGGCGAAATGTCAACATATACAATTGGAAGCAATGTTTCTGGACTTACCGCTGGCGAGAATACCAGCTGTCGTAGTCGTGTCCTAGATTACAGAGCTTCAGGGACCAGGATAGACGAAGATGAATGGGCATACCGTAACAGTCGTGCAAAATCCATAAAATTTCCGCGGAAGCGGCGAGTATTCTCGATGTATCGCGCTAAACTTGCTTCGGAAGTCTGCGACAAAGATTAGCAACCGAGTGAAGTAGAAACAAGTCAGCATGCTAACATTTTGAAGCCGTCTCCATATCATTAGGGCGGTCTCCGTAGCTGCGAACGTATTTCGATAGTCTTATACCTGATGAGAGTTTTGCATCGAGTATGTCGCATTTGTTCAAGAACAGAACAAGATCGACGTTTGCAAGCAGTTTGTTTGAACAGACAGCTTTCCATAACAGCACGCTGTCCTCCTGTACAGAAGTAGTTAGCTCAAAGGGAACTATAGTTTGACAGGTGACTAACAAGGCGGTTTACGCTACGATCTTCGGAAAGGACTTGATCGAAGCTGGATATTGGTGCCAGGAAGATGATAGCATCGACTAAGCGCCAGAAGAATTAGGCACGTTGTAAATGAGAAAAGCCGAGGCCACGGACCATCGTCAAAGAAGGGCACCCATGTTGCTGGAAGATTGTAATCAACAATCAGCTTATCACAGCAGACGAATAAATATCTCACCTCTCTGAAAAGGATAACGTGTCGGGAAAGGCTGAACGTGTGATGAGAGAATAACAAAGTACGTACCTGCGACCGAGAACCACCAACATCAATTATCCTCCATTCGGTACCACTTTCACGACCAGCCACAGCTTCCATTTCGCACCGATACTCCGAGACGCCGACTGTCTTCAGGCGCGCTCGAAGTACGTCGTCTACCAACAATAAGCTCGGGTCTCTGATTATAAAGCAGAATGATGTTTACCATCACTCGGGGTGTAATTTAAGGCTGTGACCCGATCTAGGTCATTCAGGAAGCTAAAAAGAAGACGTTTCAAGCCAAACTGGTCTAGATTGAAGTTTGAAGGCTCACAAGCCTGAGGATTCTTCGAGGCGAATTTTTCTCCGCCGCAGAACCTCCCGAACAAGCTTGTCGTTCCAGAGTGTCATAATGTCATAGTTGCACGAGTTAAGAACTTCTTGCGCTTCATCCCGGATATGCATTCCTGTATCTCCTAGTGAGACTGGTCGGCCACGTGTACCCTTCGCTAGCACTCCCTTCCAGGTGGCTCCAGGACGTACAAAGACTTCTTGGGTTCTCCATGAATGCTCGTAATTTCGGCTGCGATGGGAGTGATATGCGCTAAGAGGACTGCTTCCAATGACGGAAGCGGTCTCATCTTCGTTCGGAGGAATGAGTTTTGCGATGAGAAGTGCCTCAATATGACGCAATGGGGTAAGGCGCATCTGCAACATCTCGAGTTCGTGGGGTAAATTGGATGTACCGTCATCGCTGTCTTCACCTCCACTATCAATCGGAGGGAGTCGTAGATTGGATAATACGTCGAGGATTGTGCGGACAGACCGGACAATGTTTAGCTGAATAACGCTGCGCCAGAGTATCCGCTCCTCATGAAATGCAGTCGGAGTATACAGTCTTTGGAAGTCTACAGAGAATGACGCTCAGTTTCTCAACGAACATTCACAAGTAGACCTACGTCTTAGTGTCGTTGATTTACCTGCGATACAATTATTAATTTGACATAAACCACCGAAGTCAGAAGTCATACCTGATTCACTTTGGCCCAGCAACAATAGCCTGACGATACCCTTCTTCTTCTGCGCCTGCTTCTCCGCTCTTATTGAATCATCAATTGCCTGGCTCACCCGGCGTGCCTCAGCCTCTTGAGCTTGTCTGATAACACGATCCTCTTCTGTCTCGTCTACTGGTGGCCTGAGAGCTTCGTCTAGAGGGTCAAAGTCGTGTGCAGATTTGGTGACCCCGGTCATGGCGAACTACGTCAGAAATGAAGGGATGCCAGGCTGCAAAGACCACAGGTGGGGGATAGAAACAGAGAGTCGAGTCTGAGCAAAACTGGGTCCGGCAGCAATGCAGTAATAATTTGCCAGGCACCAAACGTACTTGACAAAATATAGCTCTCTTGGCAGTGGTTGACGCCCAACTCCAAGGTTTGCCAGCAACGTCCATTATGTGGGTTCGTGGTTCACAATTATAGTCTACTGATCGAGGCATTGCCAGGTGCCTTGTTGCTCAGCTGATTTCAACAACGCCATGGGGGTTGAACACACGTGAGCAGGTCCCTCAGTACCACTATCGGCATTACCATCAACGCATCACGGCCATGCCCTTTCCTGCCTTTTCATATCCGGGTTTGACTAGTCACTTGTTCCTCACCTTATCGGATCATGCTACTCTCGCAGAATATCCACACTCCTGTGCGACACCTAGCACACGTACTTGCAGATCCCTGGTTTTCATACGGCTCAACTGATAATGCACCCAAAAACCTCCTGTCTATCCGTGAGTATTTTCTGACCGACACGCGCTTTGCTAGCCTCGCTGTACCTGATCACCCTAAATCACCCTCCAGGAATAGTTCATGTCCGAACGTGAGGCAGATACTTAAGGCACATCGGCCTCGGAAGCATTCTTGACCACTGGCATAACCCTGGCATACTCAGTTGCTGAAGCGCTGATACGGCTCATCTCAACGTTGGGAAACACATCATGCCAAGTAGGCTTTGGTAGTGCGGGTGCCGCGACCGTGCCACGACGTCAGAAGGTGAAAGCTGAACCGTTATCTCACAGCCCAGGTTCTTGTAGAGCGGACATTCCTTCATTCCTCCGGTTCCTGAACGTGGGTAAAGCTCGACTCCGGATTTCGATAGGAGCCTTTTCCCGAAAGTTTCCGCAGTTGGGACCGCTTGAAGACTCCCTTTTTGGTCGCATTACCTCTCGGAGCAAGGACGAAGATAGCCTCGATAGGGTATGCGACTAACAATTCTATTTCTCTTAAGTATATGTATATCCAACGCTAGTTGTTCCTGTAGGTCCCGCAACTGTAAAGAGCCCGTTCCTAAGCCTTCTCATCCCCGCTGGTCTTGCTAAGTACGATCCAGTTGATATTTTCCCCGCGTTCCGGACCGGAATTTGTGAGATTCCAATTGAAACAACCCTTGACCGCCCAGGGGCCAGGACCGCCCTTGGCGTTAGTTCTGAGGACTCAGGGCATAGGTCCTGATTGACTTCGCTTCGATGGCGATCCATCCCCTATCCATCCCTCCTTGATTCAACTTCTGCGTCATTTAGTGATCAACACGATCGTTCGCAGTGTGGCTTTAAATAATCCTCGGAGAACCATCGGCGGTTTATCGCACCTCTGGACGTTATATTAAGCGTTCAGGCCACATTGCTATGTCGTGGGACCTACAATTGAATGATTGCAGCAGCTGCGGCGTCATTATTTTCAGGTACTCTGAAAGGTTCTTGCAGCGGTCTGCGGCAACTATAGTGGCGCAACTTTGCGCAACTCGGTATATCGAGTGCCTTCCGATAGCACCTGCTTCTAACATGTTGCCGGCGGTTATCTTTCCGTTTTTGGCGAAAATTCCGATGTTCTGATCAGAAATTGCAGTTTCGCACCTTACCACGGGGTTCAAAGCGCCGAGTGGCAAACTAACCTACTTAGAGGGTCCCTAACTAGAATGACATGTCCTACATAGAGTACACTCTCAACAGGACAAAAATGGATTTAAAAAAAAAACTACTTAGATTGTAAATCTAGGCACTGCACAATGAAACACCCATCCATATTCCTTCTGAGCTTATCGTTTACCGATGTTTCAGGGACACTCTATTATCTGCATTTGTACAGGATAGTCCCTGACGCCTCGGATCGGGTAAAAGCGAATGAGTTCGACCTTCCATCGAACGGTGACCGGTGACGCTGTGTTTGACTTATAAGCCAAGTTCCACCTGCATTGGTTCCCTGCAGGCACGTATCGCATTCTGATGAAAGCGTGAAGGGCATATCCTTGACTGACACGGGAATCTACTCACGGCTCAATGTCACGGTGAAAAGAGATGTACCACTGAAGTAGTGGTTTCAGAATAGACACAGCACTTTGCAGCAGCCGCAGCACATGTCTTGCGTGTATTTATTTTAATTTACCGTTATCATGCTCTTAAAGCCCTGTGTAAACGCTACGTAGGGCTCTGAGAATGTGCTTGTTGTTCCGCAGCAGAAATGGCTTGTAGCGGCTGGCGCCGGGCTGCGCCAGGGTCAGATAACCCTAAGACATTTATATTTGGCAGTATCTACGGTAATAAAGTATAGCCGCATATCGATGGCTCAAACGAGGAAATACTTAGGATATGTAGGTCAAGGAAATCCCATATTGGCAGCAGGCAGAGTAAAAATGCAAATAAGTGTAAGACACAGTGGTTGAGGTTACAGCAAGAATGTGACGTGCGCAATAAATCAAACAACTTGCAGGAATGAGACAAGGAAAGGTTAAAAGTACAAGCAGAACATGTCATTTACTTCAAGTTATACTGAAAACATATATTTATGTGCAAAGTTTGCACATAATACCTACAATCCTTGCGAGAACAATCTAGGGTCCACTGCTGACTCGGAAGTGCATGAACAAGTGCAAAGGGAACGTGGAATAATGATGAAGCGCGTGTGGCCCATGGGGTAGGTCAGGCGATAGAACAGCGGTGCATGGCGGAACCGCAGCGGCAGATTCCATGATGAATGACATTGCAGACTTTTCTTAAAACTATTTGAAGGCTACTTCTCGTCAATGTACAAAAAAGGATTTTCATGGGAGCGGTCGACGTGTCGGTTCGCGTTCATTGGGGGTTATTAGGTCATACGGGAAATGAGATTAGGCTGGGCCCAGGGAAGGGGACTGGGGTAGGAAAAAGTTAGGATGTGCAAAGGCTTGAGATGAGAGTGGGGCCGGGTGTGTATTCCCGTGTTTTGGTTTGTCCTTGAACCTGACCCTATCTTGTAAGCCAACTACTTACCACATAAATACCCTCATGGATTGATCAACATTGGCGCGGCATGCATCCTATTATGATAGGTACTTCAGCAAGTTCTCTGAAACGTTTCGATCAAGTGCTTCCGTCGCCGTGTACCCCCACATGCGTTGAGCTCCACATTTAGAATGCTCCAACTCCATGTCGTGTAGCAGATGGCCAGCCACTCCAGGTCGATATATTGTTCTTCAGATTGGCTTCGGCCTTCCAAATTATCGGGGTTGTCAGCGTCAACTTATCTCGATTGGATGATGGTTCAGGAAAAAAAATTGTAACTTGGTGGAAGTGAGACATTGTAGAAACCAGCCATACTCGAAGGCTATTAGGACTATCTGCATACAAGACCGTTACCGGTGTATTACAAGGCTTGAGCCCCAGTCAAAATCGACATTGACTGATCGGGTTGCAGGAAACAACACCACAGCACTGGTGACTGGCCGCTGCATAAGGCAGTGATAGGCTCCAGGAAATGAGGAACAACGCCTTCATGTAGCGGATGCACTTTGGGTGCGCTCGTCATTGATATCGATAAAGTTCATAAGTAGGCCAATGTTGTGTCACAGAGGTCACAGGCGCATGACATATTGTGTGACGCGTTTACAACTTTGAAAGCCCTTTTGCAATTGACAGCATCAACGTTAAACGTTCACAATTCTTTTGCCTCAAGAAACTATTCGCAGACAAGCCTTGCCGGATGGCGCCTGAACATTGAAGAATGCTGTCCCAAGAATTTGCTCCGTCACCTATGCTCTTGGGTGCGACACGAGTGAGCGGTACCCCCGGTACCATCCACGGACGGAAAGTGAAGGCGGATAGATCTATAACTCTATGAGGAGTTTCAGTGGCCTCGGATTGGCTGCTAATGCAAGTCTAGAGACCAAACTCTCTATCTTCTGTAGCATTTTTTATGCATCCCATGACATCTACAGGGCGAGGCCTGTTCCTCCGGTAATTTACAGTCCTCTGCTGGAAGAGCTGGATCGTCTTATCTAAACATTCCCTCGTGAGTAAACAGCACTGCGGAAAGTTCTACGCGCAACGACATTGACGACGCCATAGCCGAATATTATACGTTGCTTCTTGTTGCCAGCTGGACATGGAAATACGTCTAACACCCTCTCAAATGCAGAGTGTATGCTGATGGTGATATCAAGTTTTTATTGTCACTGCACAGATATCCCTCCTGAAACTAAATATAGTACGGATTGACTTCAAATTATCCAAGTACCGCCTGATACTCTTGTAGGTCATACCACCTCAAGTCTAAGGATCCTGTGGTCGTGGAGAAGGTCCTTCAGCTGCTGCATGACGAGCGCAAAGCTCTCCGCGTCGCATCCTACGATGTATTGGGGACATCTATTGAAGATATCTTCCCACACGTCCCGGAGACTTGGCCTACGATGGCACCGAAACCGAGTCGGAGAAAGTTCGGATGGTGTTTCGGAGTAGTCTCCCCTAGGCAGACCTTTATAGACGAAGGAAGATAGTCGGAAGATAGTCGTTCCTTCTACTATGGTGCGCGTCACTTAGCCACCACTACTTTTGTGCAATGGCCAAATTGGATGCCGACGACCGGATACGCCACTAGCGCCCACTCCCGGGAGCCTGAGCTTAACCTGTTTTAGTGCTTCATGTCAAAATTTGTGACAGAAACAACATTTTTTTTCGGTACAGTAGACAATTTGTAAACTCTGTGTCAGTTGTTTCCAATTGCTTAATTCGCAATGGCGAAAAAAAAACACAAACAGCTCGCAGCTGCACGATGCCACGAGTGCACAACCTCCTTCACCACTGTCAGCGCATTCCGCAGACATACCCGAAGCACTCGGCACATAATTCAGTCCAATATATTTGGACCTTGACTGTCTCTCTGATTGTGGTTAAACTTACACTGGGTGTATCAATTTCCATCAGTCGGATGAATCCGACTCATCTTCAGGAAATGAATGGTCT
>LVVM01005878.1:61895-100736 GCA_001882365.1 Rhizopogon vesiculosus | reverse complement strand
GACTGCTCACTGTCACAATGTTTACTACAGGAAGCAAAGCAGCACGGTTGTCGCAACGTCCTGGCCCTTCGTGGTGACCCACCACAAGGAAAGGACGAGTGGGAGGCGGTCGAGGGGGGTTTCGTACACGGTATTGACCTCGTCAAGCACATCCACAACGAGTACGGAGATTACTTCGATATCGCAGTTGCCGGTTTCCCTCAGTACCAACTCCTTCCCCCCGAAGAACGCGAACTCGAGATGAAGTATCTCAAGGAGAAAATTGATGCAGGTGTCGACTTCATTTTCACGCAGATGTTCTACGATGTCGAGGTCTTCATCGCATGGGTCAAGGCAGTCAGAGCAGCTGGTATCACAATCCCAATCGTTCCTGGCATTGCTCCAATCCAAACCTGGAATGGCTTCATGAAGGCGACGTCTCTTGCTAACACCAAGATTCCACAATATTTCTTGGACGCTCTAGAACCCCATAAAAACAACGATGAGAAGGTTCGGGAGATCGGAACGAAGCTGGTGGCAGAGATGTGTCGGAAAATCCTTGCAGCAGACCTCGGTATCAAAGGTCTTCACTTTTACACCATGAACTTGGAGAAGGGAACGACAATGTTGCTGGAGGAATTGAACCTCATGCCTCGCGTAGAGACTATCAAACCTTTACCCTGGAGACAAGTATGCAGATTTCTCTCATCTCTCAACGTCTTATTCATGTTCTATTCTTTCAGTCGCTCACCCCAAACCGACGTCAAGAAAACATTCGTCCTATCTTCTGGGCAAATCGGGCAGAATCGTACCTTTCGCGTACCGAGAATTGGGATGAGTTCCCCAACGGACGGTTCGGTGACTCGCGGAGTCCAGCGTATGGTGAGCTCGACGGATACGGTATTTGGCTCAAACAAACGGCGAGTAACATATACCATGAGTCATCAATATAATTCCTGACCTCCCTTTAGAAGGAAGAGGCATTGAAACTTTGGGGAGAGCCCAAGTCATTCGAAGAAGTTGCGTCGCTATTCAGTCGGTTCTGCTCGGGTGGCCTCAAAGCTCTCCCGTGGTCGGACCAGCCAGCGTCCTCTGAAACCTCCGCCATCGCATCGCAGCTTGCGAAGGTAAACGAACTCGGCTTCTTGACAATCAACTCTCAGCCTGCCATCAACGGCGTAAGGAGCGATGACCCACAGTTTGGCTGGGGCCCAAGCAACGGGTACCTTTACCAGAAGGTAAGCAGTACCGACGATACGTGAGCTGCGTTTTTATCTTTTCTGTCTGCCAGGCATATATGGAGTTCTTCGTCGGTCCTCAACTGCTAGAGCTCCTACTCGCTCACATTGACCGCGACAGCAATATGACATACTATGTCATCAACAAGCAAGGTGACCTGAGGACGAACACTCACTCTGAAGGACCCAACGCTGTCACGTGGGGCGTGTTCCCCGGCAAGGAGATCATCCAACCAACAGTCGTTGAGGCTCTCAGCTTCATGGCATGGAAGGTTAGTTACGTCTAACTTCGTGCGATCTTTGCTTAATGTCACCACGCAGGACGAGGCATACGAACTAGGCGTCAAGTGGGCCAATATTTACGAGGCAGGGTCGCCATCACGCCAGCTCATGATGGAGATCATGGGGTCATCATACCTCGTGAACGTTGTCCACAACGATTTCAAGGATCCGGAAGCCATCTTCGAGCCGTTCTTCAAGGCTGGTGCTGAGTACCAATCTCAACACCTCAATGGCTCTGCTGCACCCAATGGTCTCGCAAACTAGCCTATTCCCTTTTTGAACTCAAGAATAAGGTCCAACTCGCATACCCGACCTTCTGCATTGCGGGTTCAACACCTGTTATAACATACATATCCAGCCGTGCCCCGTCACATTACTAACCCTTGGCATTCATCCACATCTACAATCCACCACATCGCATCAACTGCATCTGCTTGTATATCTACCGACACTGCATCAACTGCACATCGCATCCTCTCGCTATAGTTTCCACGAGACAAGGATGTTTATTGTAAAAGCCGTATACGAGCAACTAATAGGATTGTCCACAAGATTACCCGCCATCCAATTTTATGCCTGTCTGCTTGACTTACACAAGTCAAAATAAATTACACGAGTTGCATCACACTATACTACTTAGATGACATCTGAGAAGAAAAAGTCTGTATTGCTTGGCGGAGGGCCCGCCAGCAGTCCACTCGGTATATCAACCTTCTCGCCTGATAGATCTACAAAACGACATGAATTTTCTTTCTCTCTTTCTCTGGGGTGTGAGAGGGCGGTATCAACTCACCGAGAAGCTTGATCTTCAGGCCGATTTCTGTCAGTGCCTTAATGTACCCTGCTGTTTCATCAGACGTGACGTGGCCGCTGTCCCGTCGAAGCATATTCAGCCCATCAGTCCAATCCGCCCACCGGGACTGATCCGGCGCAATCTGATCTGCCAGTGAGCCTTCTGTAGCTGTCAGAAGAGAGAACGACAACGGCGACGGGGTGAAGTTAGTAGGCGGAGGTAAATCGAGTTGATCCCGCAGGATATTTTGCGGAGGTGCGCAGGTACCCGTCGCTATCAGGCTGATGGCTGCGATCTCAATCCGCTCTGGCAGGTCTTCCAGTCCATTCCGGACGGGAAACTTGACCGCACTATCCACATAGTGGAGATATTTCAGGCCGTTGTCCTATCGAACCAATGAGCTTACTTTTGGGAATTGCACATCAGGTCCATACCAGTCGCATGAATCTCCATTGTCCGTTAGGTCGACGCGAAGGACCATTTGCTGGCGTGGGAATGCCATTGACGAACCACGCCCCTTGCAACAAGCACTGTATTCGTTGTTGACGGACAAATTCAGCAGACTCGCGGGTAATCTTCTCTTTCAAGTTCCTTGGTTCGTCTAGTATGAGTACAATACTCCCACATCAGATGCTAACCCTCTTACCGAACAGGAACCTTGCTCAGAAGATCGTCTTCTGCTTCAAGCTCTTGCATTTGCCTGTCCCTTACAGCGCGATACTCGCAGTCGAGGAAGTCGTGCTCAACCTCGTGCCATGGTTTGACATTTTCACTTTGCAAAGCCACCTTAACCCTTCAGGGAAACCAGCGGTGAACATCAGCCAAGATTTATGAAGAATAAGACCTACTGGCTGCGGGTGAGGGCCACAATACGAGAAAAGTCGCCTGCTGCCGATCCACTCTCATTCCACATACGCAAGAAAAAGTGCGTAGCGAGAGTGTGGACTCGGTAAAAGTTTAGGAAGAAGGGTTGATATGTTGTTGACGTTGAATCTAAGTATGGAAAAGTTAGCCAAGTTGCGTGCTCTTCGATAGATCGAAGAGGGCTGACATGCAGGAGCGAAAATCATCCAATGTTCGGAAAGCAGTTCAACAATTTCATTCGAAGACCTTGCTATGGGGCAACGCCTTTCTGCCGGACGGCTCAATTGTTCCAACACGACCTGCCAGTGAACGTTGATGTTGCTGTTTGTGATGATGAGAGAGCAAGAGAGCTCACTTTGGAGAAAAATTCTGGGTCGTCCGCAACAAAATTACGCTACGACATGATCGGTTGGCGGAATATACAACCAAGGAAATCACTGTACTCACCAAACAATCAAGCCCCAGCTCCCCCACCTGCTCAAACTCGGAAACCAGATTCTCGGTGGAAAAGCCGAGCTTCCGCCACTTCAATACCTGACCATCTCCATCCCGTTCCTCCTGAACCCTGCTGGACTTCCAGATATAGTCAAGAATAGACTCGTGGAGCAGCTCGACTTCAGGCTCAACAAGCGTCGATTTCTTACGGTACGTCACTCGCACAATGTTCGCCTGGAAGTCGAGAATCGATGACGTCAGGTCGTCTATATTATGTGATGACATGAGCCGCTACAAAGAACGCATGAGTGGTCCGTGAAACAAGAAATTCGATGGTACACACTATGACTGCTTTCCGAACGTTGAGCCGCTCTAGTTCAGAAATAAACTCGTCCCACTCAGTGTCATTGACGTGCGACAGCAGCGAGTTGATCAACATCATGCTTCAGAAATGTCAACATCGTCGTATTGGAATTACAGGTGTAATACATACCTGTGTAGAATCATCGCAGTATCCGCACTCCCAAGCCGATTCACGACGGTCTCCAGCGATCCGTTCACCTTCCGCATCTGCTGGAAAACAATCTGGAAACCGTATTGATATACGGAGCCAGGAGGTGCAATAGGAGGACTTCTACTCGAACTGGCTATCAGCGGCCCAGGTGCATTCATTGGATCAGCTTCAACAAGCTTCTTTAGGATGGCGGTGGCAGGGCGGCAAACATTAATGAGAGAGGTTGGCGAAGAGAGAATCCGAACGACACTGAAAATGAATGTATTGTCGTCGAGGTCTGACCAGCCATATTCCAGGTCCATCAGGTTGTGCATGGCTTCGAGAGCATACTAAGATAGATACTGAGGAATAGGCATTGCAAGTAGTCAAAATGGCACGTACTGCGAGCGTATTTCCGTGTTCAGTGCAAATAACATCTACTAGCTCAGAAAGACCACCACGAGTGAGAAATTCCTGAGCAAACTTTTCTTCCTGATAGGACGACCATTATTGACACGGACGTCCATGAATAGACAGATCTGACGTACTCTAATGAACTTCTTTAATGACCAAAGAGCCATTTTCAATGTTTTCTCATCTCGGATGATGAGTTTCTGGACAATTTCTGCTGCCTCAATATTAGGAGCGTTGACTAGTCTGTAGAGCGTGACAGAGATAGTGGCATCAGTAGTATATTACAAACATAATCCTAGTAATGCGCACTTGAGATTCGCCTTGTTCTTGATTGCCTTCCGCAAATTTTCGTTCACAATCAGCTCATCTGTATCTTTATCCCTCAAAGCGAAATTGGAGGAGGGTTCAGTGACTTTGAGATTAACACAGAGTTGTCTGACGACGTCATCGACGGTGAGTGTAGGGTCAATGCGAGTGCGGACGGTCACGCCCTCCTTAGTGGTAACATTATTGGTTGGGATAAGCCCTGGTGTTGATTTGGGACGAGTGTTGTTCGTCCCAGGTGGTGCGAGAGTGGTGCGAGAAGCACCAGCCGTGCCGTTGATAGTCGACATAAGGAGATTGACGGGGTATGAATAATCGGTAGTGGGGAGATGGAGATGGAGATATTAATGAATTAAGATCGTTTAGTGAGGCAAACTGTAATGTAAGAAAATCAGAGACGGTTACAAACAGAGGATTTGACATGTTGCGAAACGGTGTGGTCAGGTATGGCGAACATGTCGTCTCAACCACGCGTCGTGAGACGCGCAGCTCTGACTGACGTGCAAATGTTCTCGGAATTCATCGCGCCAGATGTAACAAGAGAGCAAGTGAGTAAATATACTCACAACGTTTTCTGGCTAGACCAGTACTACTACTAACAATATCTGCAAGAAGGCAATGAGTATGTGAACATGGGGTATTGGATGCAAACGCAAGGAAAGGTCAGATCAAGTAGGTTTATCGTCTGAATGAATTTGGAAACATTCGGCCGGACGTGCAATTATGAAGATAGAAATTGTTGATCAGATAGCTAGTCTAAATGCTCACTCACCGAACTCCGAGTGCTCCGATACTGCCAGTTATTTGAGGGGGGGTTCAGATGGAGGGAATGTGTGAAATAGCACGTATTTCGGCGGATGGATGGAAATGAATGGACGGCGGTGAAACGTGGAGTAGCCGATGCAGGCACGAGACTAGGATCAGCACCGCCTAGTACTTCAGTCCCGACGAACAGCGACCCGGACGGCGGCAGACTTTGAGCAGGAATCAGAGAAAAAGAGTTGTAGGCGACATAGACGACGGTCACGGCACAGTTGAGCAACCAGACCGTGAGATCCCGCTTTACCAACCAAGTTGCCAGTGCTACTGACAATGACAAGGCACAAGTAACTAACTTGATAGAAATCGATGAATAGAACGATATGCGCAACTGGATTAACTTTCGCGACTGCTAAGTACCATCCCCTCACCGCTGCGACGCTCACTAGGGAGCCTCGACAGCTTTCAAAAATCTGGAAATTGTCTACCCGATCATTCACCGTGCCGGACGACGGAGATCACAGACTCGCAGCATCAGCAATGTTGGAACATTACAGCTCTTCTCCTTCTCAAAAAGTTTCAGCCTTTCCGTCGAGTCTAAATCATGCACCGTGCTCTGCAGTTGGATGATATTATCCGCGTACTCTTCGGTTATGTCGATGAACCTTCTATGCATCATTGGCCAGGAAACAATATTAGGCAGAAGACTCTTACAGCTCTTGCGAGGACCTGCAGAATTTTCCATGAACCCGCATTGGATATGTTGTGGGGAAATTTGTATTTTCCGCATCCTCATTCGATGTTTCTCAGCTCATTTCGACAGTTGGGCTCCTTGGTGGACCCGTAAGTTTATCACAACAGAGTTCAATACGATTTGCCGCTGATAGCTGAATACGACAGGGCATGAACACCTTGACCGTTGAGGAATGGGAGATTCTGCAGAAGTATGTCCCCGAGTCCAGTCTTTGACATTCCATTCTGAAGGGCCGCTTTATCGCAATATCTTGGAAGCTCTTCGACAGCCACCCATTACTCAGCCCCCCTCCCAAATTTCCAACGTCTTCATCAGGGTCACTTTGTGCTCGAAAACTGTCCTCTCCTTGACATTTTCTTTGTGTTATCCTTGACAGATCTTTCCATCCTATCAGCCTTTCCGATATCTTATTCATTACACCTTTTGCCACTTTATGTCCTCGTCTGACATCTTTCCGTCTATTCGGTTACGGGCCCCATGAACACATGGTAACCACTGTGACAGATGTAATCCCGAACCTTCCCCATCTTCAGCCACTTCGTTGCGACGAAGTCAGTCAGGCAGCGATCACCTTCGTTGCATGGCACTCGTCATTGACTGAACTGGACATCGATATCCCAAGTGGCCACCGTCAGTACGATTTTTTCAATTTCTGCATCTCACTCCTCCCCGGATTCCACCGCCCTCCCGGATCAACAGCTTTGAGATGATTTCTGTTCGTCTGAACACAATTAGCGCATTCGTTCAGGAAGTCCAGCCCTCGCCTTCTCATTTGCGTACCATGACGGACCTAGTGCCGTCGCCTCACCATTTGCAGAAATTTTCAGTATCTTGTCATCAAATCGAAGGATACGTCAATCATTGCAAACTCTTCGACCAGGTTCTTACCCATTCAACGAACACCTCCCAGTCGCACCTATCTCCATCAATATCGATCCTATCCGGCCTCTGCTTCAATTCTCAAATCTGCGAGAACTCTATCTCTTGGTGGCCAACCTTGATTTTCCAGATGAGCAGCTAGCTGCTATGGGCGCTGCTTGACCTTATCTTGAGGTCTTCAACCTTAATAACGAAGATGGCTGGACAACGCCATACAACGTCACTCTGTGCGGCCTCTTCTCGCTAGTGAACAAATGTCCTCATTTAAAGAGCGCCTTCCTGGCAATCAATGGGAATGTATTGGAGGGAATAGAGGATTGTCCTGCAGTGATTGTCGGCGCAAATAATCTTCAGCATCTCGTTCTTGGGGACACGACTGTCGAACAAGCGAGAGCTATCGCTCTCATTTGTACTTGGTCTTGTCAAAGGTGAAGAAGATAGTGGCACTTAATATTTAGTCGCGTGCTCTCGCTAACGAGCGTCCGTGGGACAAGGTGAATATGTATCTGGAAGCGTTCGGATTGTTGCAAGGGGGACGTTGGAAGGCCTTGTTGCACCGTATCTGATCAAGTCAGGAATATGGACAGAGGGAGATGTCTCAATAGTTGTATTTCGTCTGTGTGATATATAAAATCTTCTTGTTATGCCTGAGTTCAGATCCTCTGTGTGTACTCGTTAACTCGATCGTATGCATGTACACTGAGAAGAAGAAAAACAATGCTGTTTTGAAATTTTGATTACCTATGGGCACTTGCTGCCAAACGGAATTCCATAGGCCAACACAAAAATGAGTCTTCGGGGCAAAGAGCAAAATAAATATTGAGACCCGTAGGTCTACCACTCCGGGAAAGCGTGTCATCCTTGTGCAGGGGCCATGCTAATCTTCTCTGTATCGTTCCAATTTTTCGTATGTCACCCCGAAGGGGACAATATCCTTTGAGAGGAGAATATGGGCGGCGAAGGAGTTTTGCATTTGCATTGTGTGCCGGGTTTTGATGATTACTAAAAATGGCAGGCTGTTTGAAGTCACCGACAGAAACGGTATGCGTAATACCCGGTAATGTCTAACATAAGCAACCGCCGGCATCCTATCTGCAGATCAGCCCCTAGTCAGCCTCAGCCCGGTCGTTACTCGTAAGTACCTATCAAGCGGCTGACCACACGATGGTTCTTTTGCCTGACTTCGTAGCGATTTTCCGGACCACTTGGCCACCCACCATGTCACCCCGGAAATCTTTTGCCCCTCAGACTCCTGTCGACCGCTCGGGCTCTTCAGCTTCGTCTGGCTGGGGATCATGGAGAAAACCCCGACCCATCCTCGAAGACTTGCGGAACACTTTGTCCACGCAGGCAATGAAGGATGGACGTCATAACATCAAACAGGATATCCCCTTCACTAGTTCCCCTTTCCATGCTATCGACAGTGTCGCCTCTCCCGAGCGTCGTTCGCGCCATCGCCGGGCGAACGCCGAGTATCTTGTCAATCCTATCACCCTCCCTCTTAATCCCATATCAGAGTTAGCCCCGTCACCTTCGCATAATAACATGTTAGCATCCGCACACGTTGACATGCTTGTTTTTCGCGGTTCGAAATACGATACGTCCCCTGAGGAAGATAATATCTTCTCGATAAAGCGTAGCTTGTCGATGGTCTTCAACCATAACGTCGATAACGTATCCTCCCCTCTTTCCCCCAGTCCAGGATCCTCACATGCAGCGATATTATATCACCATAACCAAGTGATCAAACCACGGCGTGTTCCCCTAAACCGCCGTGGTGCTATCCATCGCAACGCGCCTACGTTCACCGTCCCTCAGCGCTCTCACACATCCCCGCTCAGTTCACCTACTTCGCCAAACTCTTCGTTATCCGACCTAGTCTCCAAGCGTTCTGGCAGAACATTCAAGCTCGTATCATCCCAGAAAGACCGCTCCGTGCCTGCTGCCGCAGCTGGTGGACGGATTGAGAGTTCGCTGGATAGTCCGTGCTCGTCCTCTTCACCACAACATGGCCTCCCTCCCGATATGCTCGCGATACTCCAGGAACTTGATGAACTCGCTAGTTGGATCCGGGAATTTACAGACCCCGAGAAAGCTTCAGGGGAACTTGACTCGGATACTTGCACCGCGCCTGCATCGTGTCTGTATGCGCACGGAGATGATCCTGACGACGATTTTCTTCAACGACCTGCGTTGCGCCGTGATAAAGGTAAGGGGCGACTGCTGACCGAACCTGTGGATGATATGGATTCTGGGTTGTCCGAGGTAATTTCGATACTTTGTCGGTATGTTTACGGAATTGATCCATATTGATTCCAGTGGAAGCCCCTATGCACTACAACGAGCCGTTCAGCTATCTCGTCAACCAGCACTCCTGTCGTGCGTCGGCGGCAATCAGCCTGTTATATATACGATCCCTTGGTAGCTACCTTTTTTTTTGTTCGTTACGTTCTCCCGGTTGACGGTCATACAGAGGAGCCCATCATTTCTTGTCGGCAGTTCCACCTCTCCCATCGCATACCCCGCGGAAGGGTACCGCAGTCCTCCTCCGTCACCCACCACGGGCACCCCACGACGATCTGGCTGGCACTCCGTACCGAATACGTCGCCGGTGTCTCCGCTTTTTGGCATCACATTTTTTAAAACCTTTTTCAAGAGGTCGCGCTCAGATACGATGTCGGTGCCTCAGACGAACACATCTGGGAGGAACAAGATTTTGAGTGGATGAAGATTTAGCAGGTTGTGGTAGCGCTAGTTGCATGTCTTGAATTTCCTCCATTTCCTTTATTCTGTGCGCCACCTAGCTAGTAGCGTATCCTGTTATAGCATGACTCGTTAGTAATGAACGCTTAATACGCATCAACCAACGTTTCTTACGGTATGCTTATTGATGAGACTGATAGTACGAAGGAACGCTTGGTAGAGTCATTAATAGCCGTGGAAAAGCTACGAGTTGAAGTCTTCAACAGCCTACAGGTACACCGTCTCGGAACCGGTCTTAATCATATGATTGAGATACTACAGTCTACGCCCGAGTCAACCCTAGCGCTATAGAGCTCCCGTAGTTCAAAGACAGTCGTTCCTTATCAGACTCAGAGATCCTGTATGATTCTTGCACTGAGTGGTCAGCCTCCCGATCGAACTTCCGAGAGTCAAACAACGCGGTCAGCCACTGCTCGTTCTTCCCCCAGGTTGGTATATTTATTTTATTGCTTGCTTTGCGCCGTGATGACTTCCACGACGCCCTTCAATACACCTCATTCTTCGGCTCGTCCATCTTCCTTGCGGTCACTGCCGTCCCTTGATATTGCTGCCGTCCTCGCCCCAGCAGGCGCATTCGAAAATCTGGAGTTGCTAACTACCTCGCTGTCATTCACAGACACTTCGTCAGGCGACAAATGTAACTTGGAAGACGCGCCGCCCTTCCCCAAAGATCACCGGCCACCTATCTTTATCATCCAAGACCACCGAGCTCAAATATCATTTGCTGTTCGTCCTGGTGTCATCTCTCTCGGAGACATACACGCCGATGAACAGGCTGCTCGCAATGTTCTCTCTGCACCAACAATCCCACGCATGAACTTGGTCATGAAAGAACAGCTCTTCATGAAGACCTGGATCGTGAGTCGAAGTTTACTTGCCCCGCTTTGGCTGACAACAGCGACTGCAGGAGAAGCTAACACCTCATCGTCCTCCAAGACACGTTCCTTGGACCAGCGACAAACCTGTTCCACGGCAGGAATGGATTTCTGAAGGCTCGATCTTTTCAGCCGAAACTATCCAGTCACGGACTAGGAAGATCCCGCACACACGGACGGCTCAACATTTTGCGAATTGGCCTTGTCCCCCCAAAGTAACCGCTCCTCATTCTGCGCACTGCATCCAGGATCATAGAGAGGCTGCCGTCATTCCCAAAGAACGTTTCGAGCATCTGGCAGGGTCCAAGCGATGTCCAGTTTACGCGCTTGAATCGGGACCCGATGCACTCATCCACGGACGAAAGGAGAAGCGGGGACAATGCTCCTTGGTCAGTCCCATTCCCAAACCTTGTTCAGATAGGAGAACAAAGCGGCCATACCGCGATGCATCGCGGCCGTTGCCACAACTCGGATCCATCCCTTCCATAGCTATTCGAAGGGGAAAGAAGGTGTCTTGCTTGCAATTAAAGGAAGTGGACAATATGACGTATCCTGATCTCCCCACGCCTTTCCGTAGCTCCCCGACTGTCTGGTCACCCAAATTCGATTCTGGCATTTTTAGTCCCGATGAAGAGCTTTTCACCGACCATTATAGTATGCTATCGAGTCTCAGATCGCAATATGCCGCACTTGGGAGCGGGATTTCCACGCCTGTGACCTACGAAAGCCAGGAATGGCAGGCTGTATCTATGCATTTGGACATGAATTCTGTAACGTCGAAGCTATCATTCTCAACTGACGATGAATGGGCCTTCCAGAAAGACCTCGCTGTCGTTACTAAGGATCTGCACGGCCCTGTCGACAATACGCCAGACGTTCCGCCACCCTTGTCCATGTGCAAGATTGCACCCGACAGACTGCAAAATTCTCTGAACGATTGTTGTTCCAGCTACGTCATTCCAATTCGCTCCGCCTCACCGCATCCCCGCTCGGAAGTTCCTTTCGTGAGGGTCTCTTCAGCGCCGCTTAACGATCCACCATGCACCACTCTCCCTTCTTGTCCCATATTAATTGATCCTTCCATTCCTCCATGTGTAAGAGGTACCTTGAAGAACGTCAAGAGTGTTCGATTCGAGAACGTCAGCCACAATCAAGATACGGGTCTACTCGTTACGCCAGCACAGGAGCGTTCAACGGCAGCAAAACGTCCTTCTCCACTAAGGAACAGCTTCACAGCACCTTTATCCGCAGCAGATGTAAACAAGTCTTCTGACATGGCAACTGAGGCACGACCTAAGCCCAAGGGAGATCAGGTACCCGCGATCAAGAAGCCGCGCATCATGAAGTCCAAACTAGTTCCCAAAAGTACCATTCTCAAGCCACATCATGTATCTGAAGTGTCCATTCTGAGGCGCGTCGATACCAACGTCCGCCGCGAGATCCCACCTACACCCGGGCTTGATAAGCCGGCAGCCCCCACCATTGGCCGGCACAGTCATGTCGCTAACGAAAACGGGCGAACTATACTCACTCATGCTCCTAAGCCATGGTCGACGATGAACGGGAATGATCTCAGGATTTCAGTTCACGGCGGCGCGCCCAAGATCCGTCTTACAACACCCCTCCGTAACATTTTCAAGTTCAATTAAGTTACATACCCTCCTCGTAGTCTTACATACACCTGCGTTCCATATTTCCTTTACGTTCATTCATTCATTCATTCATTATAATTCCATCTATCACTGTGTTCAGACGCCCGTGATTTCATGCATCCAAGGCCTGGTGGTCTAGTAGTATGATTCCTTGTTAGGGTTGTCGCTGATTTCGAGGAGGTCCCGGGTTCAATTCCCGGCCAGGCCCTTACTTTTGCCTCTTTTTGGCAAATTGGTGGAACCTTGACAAAATAACTCCGGTGCAATCCCACCAGTGACTACGTCGTATTAGAATTAGATGATGTTGATCGGAGCTCTTTAACTCCCATTTCGATCCATTCACCATTCCAATTTTTAGGACAGCAAGGTCGTGTCAATCGAATCGGCGCGTTCTAGTTATGTACTTCAAGCTAAGCATAAATAGTATCTATCGTTACAAAACCGCTGCGAAGGGTTGTAAGTTGGTAAGGTAGGTGCTCCACCTTCCTCCGTGCCAGGTGGCAAAATCTTCCCATGCAGCGGTACCTTCATTGGTGATTTTGACCCAGGTGAGCCAGCCTCCGAGGACACCATCTGCATACGAGATAGAATCTCCCACGATGAACTTCCCTCCCCCATTCTTTGAGAACCAACCATCTACCGCAGCAAGGCCCTCTTTGCTCTTTGCCCAGTCAGCGTCGCGATGGGCGCCGGCAGGAGAAAACTCCTCAATCTTTTTGCCATACGTCGCCTCTCTAGTTTCTCTGAAGTACTTCTGACTGGAGGGATTCAAGATGTAGCAGCTGAGAGCGAGCTGGAGGGGGAGAATGCCACCGATGGCTCCTACAACACTCCCCTCGAATGCCGCGATCAAAGGCTTTGTGCCAGGAGGGAACAGGGTGTTTCCACCGGGGTAAGTCGCGTCGAGGTATTCGGCGATAAGGAAGGAGTCAGAAACAACCTTCCCTGTGTTTGGGTCGTTGATGATGGGGAGGGTGTATGATGGGCTGCCATCATCTTTGGTGCCTGTGGCGGGAGCCCCTATTTTCTTTGCGAGAGCTTCAATGTCAGGGTACTCGACCCACACAGTTTCGTATGGAACACCCTTGATGTTCAAGGCATATCTGTAGTGAGTAAGGTAAGTTACTGCCCGGATCATTATGCAAAGCGCATACCGGGTCTTCCAGGTGTTTGGGGACCACGCATTTACCGATAGGGTGGAAGGGATATCGTAGAAAATGATTGGAGATGACATGTTGATTGAGTGTGTCTTGGAATTTCATCTTGATTAATACCTGCTCGGAACTCCGTTACGGATATGAACATCAGTTCACGGTGGTGGGTACTCAGAAGACTTCTCACAACGTTTGTCCCCTTACCACGAGGATGGACTTTTCGCTTAAGATGGACAGAATAAAAATGGGTATCAGACGAGGGAAAAACATCAGTAACTTACATCGTCTTACTTAAAGTATGGAGTGCGTACTTATGACGTTTCAGATCCTGGAATGTTGTGATAACATCAAAGTGTCGCAATCAAAAGGCAGAAGTGGAACATTACATGTTACAGTCGTGTATCCATAACTAGCTTTATGGATATCTCATCTATTCTTATAAACCCACAATAAAGTCGCTGCTCTCAAAAGCCACGTCCCCGGCTCAGATGTCCACCTCTGACGGCGCCCCTTCCGGCAAACCCAATTCGAAAAGCAGGCATCCCAGGTAGACCCCATTGACTTGGATCACGAGGGTAGTCGTGTGAGGACCCATGGGATTCGTGATGCCGAGGAAACCGTCCAGGCATGGAAGGGCCTTCGTCTTCGTTGTTATCTTGATCATTTGCGTCTGGCTATTTTTATCGAGACATTGATAAGCAGAGGGCGTCGAAAAAATTAAACTTAAATCAGCCAAAATCTCACCTCTAAATCAATGACGAGAGCTCCCATGTGCCACCCAGCAGCTGTTACAGCGAAACAAAACATCTTCCCCCTCCTGGCTTCGCCATGGTCAAAGCTGACTTCCGCGGGCTCGGATACAGACGGGGGAAACGGACCGCCATTAGCGACAGCAGCCCTTCGCCGTTCTTCAGTTGCATAGCCTCCTGGTCTTCCTGGTAGAATACTTCCTGGGTCGCCTAGGCCGAGGGCCCCTCGAGAATAGCCTCCCCATGTTAGAAGCTTCCCCGTCGATGTAAGAGCACCGTAATGGTAATCTCCAAGAACAACAGAGATAATATCGTTGTTCTGAAGTGCGGGGAGAATTAAAGGTTGCGACTCCGCATTTGTTTCGTGAGAACCCAGAAGAACTACAGAGCCGATACCGGGAGAATATGCAACGAATGTTTGAAATTGTGCCGAGATCTGCAAGACGTTTCAGCATGATAGAATGTTCGAGATCTGACGAAATCATTACATGAGTTATCCGCAAACTCTGTGGCGGCTTCAACTGAGAAGAAACATACGCAGGGTGCTGTTGAATCTTCTCAGCTTCAGAGAAGTTGGGAAGCTAAGAATGCATAAGCCATGGATTATTGCATACAAATAAATCAACCTACGTATTCCCATCTGCCTAGCTGATGAACACTTTCAACGGAAACCTTGAGGACGTGGCCGTGATTGGTCAATCCGATGAGCTGACTCGCTAAAGCTGCAATCTTAACAAGTTTCGCGGGTTCCGCTGACCATGACAACAGCTCTGGAAGTTGAGGCAACGGTGGTAACCTCGTGGGGTCCTGTTGAAGCTCCCATGTTGAACAAGGGATAACGCCTTCCTCTGTAGCGTAAGCCTTCAGGCCCGCAGCATCCATAGCCGCATTCCGTGCATCGATAGCATCCTTTAGTGGGGCAGTGGATGGCCACCAGATATATACATCACCAGATTTGGTGAGGACTGATGAAAAGTCCCAGCCAGACTGGATCTGCGCGGGAGTAGAATCAAATGAAGTCGCGTCGAGCGCAGGGCTGTCAAGCCTGAACGGACGACCCCAGCTCAAAAAAGTCCAAACGCGATGCTGATCGTCCAGCGTAGTAGCATGATACCGTCCACAACTAACAAATGTGAGTCAGTTTTTTACTCGATGCATGAGAATAGTCTAACCTGATGCTCCGCGTAGGAGAAGGCATATCAAGCTTTAATGGTGTCTTAGCTGGTTTCTCAGGCTCGGAGTACCCATCTCGGTCCAGAGCATACGAGTTGCTACCCAAGGTTCCTGAATGCGATATTAGTCTCTGTACCTTGTAGATATTGGAAGACTCGCCCCATACGTATACGCTACCAGCAGAGTCTAGTGCAAAGAATGCCCTTTGAAGCCATATGAGCAGTTCTGCCAAAACCACTGAGAAGATGACATACGTTCCAGCAGCTGTAAGATTGACAATACGCGCGCCTGATCCAATCTTTAGCTCAACTGGGTATGGTACATCTCTGATAGATGAATTTGGAATACTCTTCAGTCCTAACCTCCCCTTCGAAGCCTCACTACATGAATCAATTTGGCTATGCGGAAGCGTGATGAAAAGATAGTGCTTACCCCCATACAAAAGTCTTCGGGTTACTCAAGCCTCTGTAGATTTGCTTCCATCCTGTGATTCGGGCGGTCTTCTCGTCCGTAAAATTGAAATCCTCTTGCAACTTCCTCTTCCAGAACGTGTCATCGTTGCATAATCGCGCAAAGAAGCGATTCGTTTTTCCAAGATGAATGAGATCTGGAGTAGCAAGCCAAGGCAATAAGTTATCCAGAATAACCTCAACAGGTAAATCGGAGAGCACGATCATTGCGGAGTGATGGAATGGCTGTTGTACAGAACTTTAACGAGTAAATCAAAGACTTGGAGCAAACTCGGGAGCGCAGTCATTGCTGAGCGCAGAACTGCGGTGATGTCACAAGTATCATTGGTGGCCCAGCGCATTGTGACACCCAAGTCAACCCCTTCATCAGGGGTTGCCTATCTGGAAGTGGGTTACGCCGCCGGTTTGCTTGGACAAGTCCTAGCGTTCGTCTACTTCATCATCAGAACTTCAGAAGACTTCCTTGCCTTCAAGCTTCAAGACTTGCAAATTCTATCGGGATCTGCCAGTATCCTTCTTGCTCTTTTTATTGAGATGCAGGACTCGCGCACTTCGTAACCTCAAGCCATTAAAACCGAACCCTGTCTTACAAACTCGATACTGTCGATCCTATGTATTTCTTTCAGGTTGCTGGTCCCGCGAACAAACACCACAGAGCGTGGCTAGGAACGATCATTAAATTCTATCTTGTGTCCAGGGCAGGATGTTGTAACATATTAGAATGAAGTGCAATCAAAGTTGTCTATTATTGCAGTCTCCGCAGTACCTGCAGAAACTAAGCTGATAATGGCATCGGCTGTACTCTCTTTTTCCTTGCTAGGTAAGTAGGATCATACGCTGCGGCTCCGCTCAGGTGAGCTACGGGTGTCGTAATCATGGACTTCGAGCTCCTGTTTCACTTGGAGACGTTTCTCCGCTCTAAAAAAAAAAAGCATGACCGTTTGGAAGGATTCCTAGTGAGTTATTTTGGTCAAATAATGCTGATCCCACGTCCCAGACACACTATCTTGCTTATAGATCGCTATCCCCGTCTGGTACGTTCAGTTTATCTAAGAAAAAGGCCCATCCCGACGACTGACTCATTCCTCATGCTCAATCTGTGTATGACGAAACATTTCTGACTAACGGCGAATGTTTCATTGTGCACGCCAGCCCACTGAAACTCAGCTTCATGATGCGATCCCGTCTTCACTCACGGTTTAGACGGACTTCCGATCGACCAAAGTGGTAGAGTTGACCAGTCGTCCGTATTCGATGGTCAAACACATGCAGTGAAACGCATAATTAATAATCGACTTCTCATCCTCAACCTTAAGCTTCAAGAAAAACGACTGATAGAAGCAAAGAAGCAAGATAATCAACTTTCCGAAACACGTGACGGCCACATAAAGGTATCCCCAGGGTCCACACACCAGGAGGCTTTCTACTAGATCCGGAATGTGAAAGGGAGCCCACGATTTATTCGTACGCCTTGCGTATGCCTGATCGACTCTCCCACCAATTAGCTCACTGCGAAGCTTCTCGAAGTCATGACGTTTGTACATTGATATTTCCTCATCGGTCCATGTGACAATTGTGAATTTGTGAGCTTTATGTACATTGTATAATTGAATCTGGGCCCCGCTGCAAGTACGTCTGTTTTTAGGTCAGCAACTGGAAATGTTCCATTGATACCGAAATATAATGTCCCGACGGTTTCTACTTGACACCTCAACGTCAGCATCTGTCAGCACTATACACTAATAACAAGCCCATCTCCGAGCATGGCCCGTTAAAACTGACTAATGCGGTACCCGCGGCAGAACTAATATGTACGTACTGCCAAAGCAATGCGCCTGTGACAGGTCGACGTCGTTAAAGCTGGTCCCATTGGCGAGTGTTGTTAACAATCTGCAGGGTCAAGAGTTCGGTGTTCAAAGCAACCGGCAATGCAGAGGACATAAGCCGCCATCATATCGAGGTGATGCGCTATCACAAGGATCATGTGGATGCATTGCTACACGCAGCTCTGACCATGTGGATGCCGACATTCCTACTGGCCTGAGTACGAAATATGGTTCGCTGCTTCAAGCCTTGCGACGTTGCGGCAGGGTTTTCAGAGCGTTATCGTCATGACATCTTTGATCGAGGTTCCAGTCCGACTTGACAGATAGCTGACTCTTTGGTCAGAGCGGTGCCCGGTCATGTGCGTACTCTAGATGGGATTGGCCGAGAATAAGAGTCTTGAACTTGAAGCAGCACAATTGATAACGTGAAAGTTCGTGCATGTGCTTTGCGCACGTTTGGGTGGCATAACGTACATCAGAGCCCAGCCTGTTCCGAAGAATAGTTCTGATAATTACCGAAGGTCCGATTTTCCTGCAAAAGGATACAGCGATATGGACACAGAACACAGTGCTGAACTCAACCCGATTAAAGGTTCTGAGTCAGAGCGCTCACCTTGGATCCCGAGGAGACTATGAAAGTTCAAGCAGAAGAGGAACTGATACGCAGAAGATATATAAAAATGTGCATGGGTGAGTGTTTATTTCTCGGCATTACAACGGTATATCGCAGATCAAATGTCTGCCTCGAGGGTGGAGCGGGAGTAGTTACACCGCATGACAAAGTTCAGTACAAAATTTTGGGCGCAACTGAACACGGCCATTGTGTGCGGCGTCGTCGCAACAACAGTCCTTTGGGGTACTCGGCATGTGTGCAGTACATTTGGAGCAGTTTCCTTCGACCTCATGGCACCAAAATACAATGCCCTGAGGCAAGCGAGATTATGTCGCCTTTGCATTCAAGTTGCACACAAAAAGCTCACTTGGGGATGTATCTTTGCGGCGTGTTAAACTTAATCGATAATCTATGATCACGATGAGTGCGGGATGTATTCACGTCACTTCTCACGAGTCCGGAACATGCTTTACCAAGTTTATGTACTTGCTCAACCTTATGTGTCCAACTGCATTGGCTGGACAATCATAGCCACTGGTGGCGCATATTCGAAGCAGTTCTGGTGATAACCTTGCAGGTTGCGACTCCTTGAGGGTGAAATATCACGATGAAAGTCTAGCAGCCAGCTCCCATAATTAACATCTTGGAAGTACTATTCAGAAGGTCACACGAACTTCTCTTCGAGGAAGACAGAAAAAAATCACTAGAGTTTAACAATCTAACTGTTTCGTTTCTACACATGTACTGAAGTGAATATTGCTAGAATAGCGACGTATGGTCCGTAAAGTACAGCTCCACGATTATCGGGCTAAGGTCTCCTGTGAGGAGGTATTGAATGAATAAAATATGAAAGCATAGGAAACTGGGTAGAAACTATGTATATACTGTGTAAGATAGAATCAATAACATCAACGGTCCAAGATTGAATGCAGTGGTACGCGACATGAAAGGCATGAACAAGAGGAGAGAGTAGAACTCTCAGGACTGCTTATCATCATATAGGCTACTCCGTCGCTTTTCGTCGTAGCTCCCCAAGCTTCCATGCCCCGAACCGGGACGGTTGGCGCCGTAAACGCCATATGAGGCATAGACATCGAGGTCTGCACTACCTCCAGTATGCTCATAACCTGGGAGGAGCGTGTTGGTGGAAACGCGATTCATGACCGAGTGAGGCGAGGACATGGTTGGTTGGTGGATTGTGGTATATGAGGGGCTGCTGGTGCGACTGGCGGGAGGGAAGAGGCCACTAAAACGCTGCTGCCGGCGTTCGTAAACGTCTTGCATGTCAATCTCATGCATGTCCTCTGGAGAACCGGCTGGAGGAGTGAACTGGTCATGAGCACCTTGTTGGGAGTGTGAGCGAAGCCGGTATTCCATCTCGGGGTACGAGTCGTGGCGCTGAAGATAAGGGTGATGAGTTGACCTTGCCATCGCCGCAGCACGGGCATCAGCCTCCTCCTTTTTGCTTTTACGCCATTGTTTGCGAAGCTCTTTGAACTCTGCAATACACATAGTCAGCATTGATACTTTAACAATTAGAATGTAAAAAGCGGGCACGAGATTGCGACATGACTAGCACACCAGACTGAAGTAAGGGCGATAACTTACCGTTTGGGCTACGCTTTGGACCATGTTTCTGCATGGTAACGTGGGCATTTAGGTGGTTCAGAGTGCCATATGCCTTAGCGCAGGAAGGCCATGAACATTGATACAGCCGTTCAATCTCGTCGTATCGCCGCCTTGGACGCTTCTTGACAGCGTTTCCTGGCAGCGCCACGAACGAGTATTGTTTATTATCAGTATTCGAGCCGGAAGCATCAACGAACCGCCGGATGCCTGGCGTGTTGGACGATGTGGAAGTGCCCGTACCGGGCGGGGATGGACCGTAGTCATCCGAAACGTTCCCGTAGGGCATACCGAGAAAACCCATTGTGGGGGAGCTCTCGCCGCCAGAGAAATTAGGATTAAGAGGTGAGATAGGCTCTTCTAGCTCGGCAGAGTTGTAAGAGTGTAATGGAATTTGATCTTGGTCCCTCCACGACGATCCTGACAAGTGATCGCGCACAGAGCCTGTGCTCAGCGTACGCTGCAGAGACGATGGATAACTCCCGTACAATCGGGGCGATGTGTACGAGGGAGTGTATTGGTGCTGCAGTTGTTGATAGCGTGCAGAAGCTAGATCGGCAGAGGAACTCGTGGAGTAACTGCCTATTGCACTGCCAAACATGGCTGGCTCGGACATGCGGCGTTGGTCCAGGAGGGCATGAGCGTATTTATCGGTTCCACGGGTACTAAGGTTTGAAGTAATTCCCATATCTGGAGGATAAGAAGTAACCGATGAAGGGAAATGATCCTGATGATGGGGAGCACTGTAAGGCTGAGGAAATGAAGTGGTGGGATGATCATCTACAGGTGAAGGAGAACCAGACACATAGCGAGAGGCTGAATTGTCTGGTGAAGTACCATCGGAATTGCGTGCATGAGATACGAGGGCGTAATTGGAAGGTTGGGAGAAATTTGGAAGTGAATTAAATGGCTGAGGGGTTTGAGAAGATGAAGATGAAGATGAAGCGTCATACAAGTTATGATTAAGGGCTGAATGGGCATCGTCGAACTGTGGTCGAGGTGCGTAGGTGTAGTTTGTTCCCGATTGGGAGGGGTAATCATGATCATTCTCCACAGTCATAGGTTGAGGGAGGTCTATGAGACTGGAGAGGTCGTCAAATGAGAAGTGCTGAGGAACGCGAGGACGCGTTATATTCTTCTGAGCAATGGCGAGAAGAGGTGGTGGTTGGAGGAGAAGTGGTGCCTGCATGGGATGCGAACCTGAAGAAGACTGAATCTAGCCGGTGTGTAAGTGAGCCGACTTAGAAAAAGAAGGCTTGCGGAATGGACAAGTTGAGGATTCGAGGGAGATCGAGTGATTGAACGATTTTGTCATTGACCGATTGGGTGGAGAGTTAATATACGTTACGGGAAGCCAAGTGGGAGTAAAACATACATGACAAAGCGCGAGCGCGGTTAGAGAGAAACCGCAGACATGAAATGGCTGAGCAATCAAAGTATGCAAGCACCGGAATGAAATGAGTTGACGGGGCGTACTATCCGCAAAGGTAAAGTTTGAACAGGGTGAGTGTTCAGAGTCAGACACAGTGTCTCCAAGCAGAGGAGGACGCTGTGTTCTTGTACGGCGCTGATCGTTACCTTCCCTTCAGCCGATCCAATATACAATGTAAGATCTGAGATCTGCATACCTTACCAACTCGTGACAGTTTAACGGCTTCCCTGAATTTTATCAAAATTCGACCCCCGAACAACTTCACTCTTCTGCTTCCAATTTCAAATTCTTGACACATCTCTCTGGAACGTTATTGCTTCATTTGGAAGTCACGCGCCAATCGCCTCGCTATATATCATTTTTGCTGTCCGAAGGTTCCTCCCGCGGGCCGCCCCATATTGCCGACATACATGCGGCCATCCACTTGAAAACCGCTTGCCCCAAAAGCCATTGAGCAACCCAGCAACCAGCGTCCACCACGGAAGTTCTCACATACTCGCCGCACCACTCAACGACCGCCTCCAGTGCAGGATTTGCCCCATCATTGGGTTCCTTACGATGCCTTCGGCCCCGCAATCATTCCCCGCCCAAAACGCAATATTACCCTTTGGGTCTCTTTCCCCTTTTAGCCATTCAATTTTGTGGCCAAATCATTTCGTGATCCGGGTCACACCGTGTTTTTGGCAGGAAAACCGTATCGTCACCTATCGTCACGAGTAGTCACAAATTGATACGCACAGCTGTACTGTCCACATGATAGCATCATACCATTACCTATAGTAGTACGTACAAAACATCCCTTAAACTTGATATTTCCTTCCCAACTTACGAGCCGTAGACGCAGCCTCGACAATAGCGCATACTATATTCTATGGCAGTGGGCGCGTGCACCCATCGTGCGACGTGGGTGATGGAACCGCCAAGTCGCCACCGTGATCTCCCTTGCAATGTTAAAATACTGAAAAATACCCCCGGTTGGGAGGCAGTCATCGCCAACTAATGTCAGTGTCTGTCAGCTTCAACTTTCAAGTCTGGTCGCAATTAGACATAGCAGTACTAGTGTGCCAATATGCGACCAATATCCACCTTGCCACACGCATGCGAAGCCACCGTATCAATGGGTGTGCTGTCCGAATCGTTTCTGGGGGAGGACATGTCATCCTAGCGCCTAGTTGAACAGCCTTTGAAACAATAAATCACGACTTTGCATTCAGAATCGCCGTGTTGAGTATAATACAGCATGGTTTCATCATCATGCTCGCATATTGTCAGTCCCGACGGATAACAACATCCTCCTTCTTTTGAAATGACGTTCGGCGATTAGATATCCAAAGGAGCACATTTCAAAGAGCTGCCGCGGCCAATCCGCATTAGGATGTATGGTCACATTGCGGCCGTTTTGCGTTCAGCTCTGTGTTGCCAGTTAAGTTCCACCCTCCACTATAACCATCCGATTGTCAAGTGAGTTTACTTTCAATCATCACCGGCGCAATTGTCACATCTAATGTGGCGGAAATTTTGGTGTTTCAGCTTCAAAGCAGATTTACCGCCACTGCTCCACATGATACGAGGCACAACCACAGCACTTAGTCAGCTACCTCTCTCAAGTTGGAAGTATGTATCAAAAATGTCACCGACCAGTCGATATCGACCGGTCGATCAACCCCCGAGCCTGTGAAGGATTTCTGCTTGCTTAAGGCCGCTAAGAAGGTGATAAGCATCTGATAGGCGCGTCTGAGCGTACCTGAAGACGATTATCGCCATCGACATGGTCCATCCTAGTGCCTTGATCGTGACTTAGTAGGCCTGAGCGCGAACAGGTGTGAAAATACATTATTGCTAACTTTTGTTAATTGATCATGCCCTGAGAAATACGGAAAAAGTATGAGCACTTAAAGCAGCCACTGAATGTCAGAGATGTTCCAAATCGAAGATCTTTGATCGTCCTCATCGTAGAATGAGCCGGCTGACAACGAAGTAACCTGATTTGAACGCGGACCCTAACAGCAGAGTGTAAGAAGGATGCAGCGATGAGAAAGCCTTACTTTGCGCACCGAGAACAATGTTGTTCTCGGCATAAGCTGTGCAAAGCGCTCCGTGCCGGGTAAGTCGGGCGAAGTCATGATATGAAGAATGAACTGGTCGCTGACCTCGTCAGGTATGCTTCTTGCCTTGTGAGTCTAACGGACTGCGTCATCGACGGAGCACGTAAGTATGGTCACTTCAGTGCGGCGGCAAACTAATAGCCGCGCGTCCTATGATGAGTCCATAGCAAAGGACCAAATCGCCCCCGAAACGGGACCCATGGCATAAAGGAATCATGCACTAACATGCCATAGTTTACACACGGCCGCCATGCGAAGCCCGGTTTGCCTGAAAACGATTGATTGAGCTGTCCGAAGCAAACACAGAAGTCCCTCAATTGGAGACCAAGTATTGAACCACAATTGGCAACACCGAAAGAAACGGCCAGCAGAAGGTAGACACAAAGCACGATCTGTCTGGACTTCCCCTGCAATATGGTTCAATTTCGAACAGATTGAACTGTAATGAATCAGATGGGCGTCTAGTAGAGGAGTCTCCCGAGCACAAAGTTGATCAGGGAATGTACGTTGATGATGGAACACCTCATACCGACCGTGTGGTCATAAACTTTCTAAATTTGGAGAATGGCTCAGAGTAGTCGAAAGATGACGAAATGGTGCCACAATCACTCAATGCGATTGTGATATTGCCTTTTGAAAGTGCCTCTTCAAATCATCAAGGACAAATTGGTCGACTGATACGACTGGCGTGGCTCCTTGTGAATGAGGGAAAAGAAGCGTTATTACTAGTTGTGTTGTACTGATAGTTTTTATTACGACAGAAAATAATGGCAAAAGGGACCGCGGGCCAAACCACAGTAACTTCCTAAAACAGGTTGCTTACAGTGCACTCTAGAAATCGCGCCGTGACGATGAGCTCTGAGAGGCATCTAGAATCTAGAAGCAGACGACAAGTATAATGTCGGCGATCACCGTGACGGCCAGGTACTTCACAAAGCTCACCGGGTCAAGGTAAATGAATGCTCAACAAAGCTTGATGCCGTGGATAAAGCACCAACTAAACCAAAATTGACATGCTATCACAGTTCCTGAGCATGCAGCCCGCTGCTGGAACTGCCGGAGGCAAACAAAACCGACAGGTTTCAGTAAGCAAGGATGCAGAGCAACTACATACTTGCTTTACCAGCGATTTAATAACGGCAGTAACTGCGCAGATGTGCCGGCGGCCCGCTGTAAATCGGAGAAAGCTGAGAATTCTCTCGGTCAATTACCACCTTCCGTCCCCGAAAGCATTCTTGGCGTATCTGACAGTGTTCGAGAGAATGAATCAATCCTAAAGGAGAAAGAGTGCCAGTTAAAGTCTCGAAGGTTAGCACAACAGCTCACGGCTGCATCGTAAAGGTAGAGAGAAGCCGCTGCGTTACTCGAAGAATGCAAAGAATGACCATCGACAGCCATACCTAAAGCAACTCGAAGAATATTTTTGTAAGTGCCGTCCAAACTGCAACTCCAAGCGCCGAACTTAAATATATGTGGTCTTTGATGTGAGTCGTTTCAAATGGGTAATACTAGATTGACCGCATAGGCCCCGGGCCAGCCCATACAGCTTGAACCCACGACAGTGCGGACATAACTTCTGCGCCACTTGCATTCTCGAATGGTTCTTCTCCCGATTACATCGCGCCTGCGGCAGGAGCCCGTGGACTGTCCTTGTGTAGAAGTACTTTATTTACACCCGATAACGTTCCGCGTCCCAATTCACCCTAAACAGAGCTGCTGATAACGCAATTCGCGGCATGATTCTCTGACAGGAGGTTGACTTGGTAAGTTTGACTCAATCCAGCTCGATCATTGACTGGAGAGAAATTGGGCTCGCTAGGCAAGTACGATAACGAAAAGAAAGGTATATTACTCTATATTTGATTCAGGATTTCGCCCCAAATGCACCCGTTATAATCAGAATTAGACGTCATAAGGTGACAACTCTCGCTAACTCGTAGAGAAACCGCGGATAAATTCGTAAACATCAAAACGAGACTTGAAATAAGTATGACGCTCATAGGATTTTGAAACGACCGCCACTTGACTGGGCGAGATTGAGTCACAGACACCAATGTAACATTGCCACAGAAGTGGCGAACGCCCCAAGTGCACAAGTACGAGATGAACGTATTGTCACCTCCACAGACTGCCTCTGGTTCCAGCATCACAGCTTACGTCGAAAGTTCGTCGAGACATTATCGACCGTTTACTTTTCGAAGATGATCTAACAGTGTACCACGACCGTTATATCTGCATTAGCGTGTATTCAAACAGTAACGATCTACACCACGACTACATTCACAAGACTATACAAAGAAACAACGCTCTCGCAATCCACGCATACCTAGAATATCCTGAACAACGGTGTGAGACAGAAACATCAATGAGGCCAGCTAATACATACCCAATCCACAGGGGTCAACCAGAGATCTGCGACAGAGTCCATTTTACCAAGGACTGCGGCACCTTTCCACGCCAGCACACGAGGGTCAACTTCTTTTGGAGGGGGGATGATCTGGACCTTGTCCATGCTCGGGACTAACGGAGTAGCGATCGCTTGTAATCTTGTTGCAAACGGTTCAATATATCGAATGTGTGAGCAACTTCCACGACTTACCTGCTCTCCAATGCATGAGCCATTCCAGGTATTAAAGCGCTTCCCCCGATGACAAGAACAGCCTGAAGATGCTTGCGAATTTTATCATCGCCCCCGGATGCCCGAGCACTGTTGAAGATGGCCACATCGAGAGGAAGTTTACTTGCTTCAAAACAGACATCAATACCCAGACCACTGTAATTCGAGGTCACAGGGGCGGAAGGCTGAGGAGGTTGAGGCTGAGGAGGCGTAGGCTGAGGAGATGGTTTTCCATCTCCCTCAACGTCAATTACATCCATCGGTGCATCACCGGACACAGCCGCAGGTGCTCCTGTGGATTGTGCCGAAGATTCGAGAGTTGGAGGTGGGGTCGTATGGGTGGTCAATAACAGAGATACCTCTTGTTGTTCTTGTTTGCCGGCATTTTCTATGATAGGGGCTGTCTCTTCCTCAGTTTATTAATACAGCTATATCAATAAATAGAGATAGAGCTGTACATACCATCCTGCGGCTGAGTGATGACAGGATTTGGAGAGTGGCGAACATCCGTCGGAGCTGTGGAAGGCGGCGGGAGTAGATGTTGCGTCGAGATGATCATCGCTTGAGTCTGATGTCATGGTGTCAAATAATCATATCGTGGATACAGACAGGAATACATACCACATGGTCAGTTGGCTGTTCTATAATCTCTTCAGTGACGTCCGGATGGGGTATGGAGCGCAGGCCAATGTGTTTCCTGTCGAACTCGATCACACGGGGTTCGAATATGCACTATGTATAAGAGATGGTCAAATTGATGAAGGCTGTGGTTAGCGAAACGCACCATAGGCGCAAGTATTATCTCATCATATGCTCGTAAGCCATATTTCTCCGTTGGTTTGCCAGGCTTGCGCACCACAAAGTCGTACAAATTGAGGGCAACGTCACCCTACAACACCCTAAGCATGATAACGTCATCATCCGCGAATGACTTACCTCCGCTAGCGTGCATAATCGTGCCTTCAAATCCTCCATGACGGCCCAATCATACCGCTGCGCAAGGTTGATATCGCGGTAAGGAAAACTTATACGCTCTAAGAGAACATATAAGAATTCCGTAATATCGTCTCCACCCATATTGAGTGTAATTCTAACGGAAGGGATCAGTGGTAAGCTCTGTTTCAAAATGTATACTTTACCTGGATTCAGATATAACCAGCCCTTCATCCACGCATGCTATACTAGAGGTGACAGCACCGATGTCGACAACACACGCGCTACTGATTCCTGCGCCGTATGTTGCCGCCAAAGACTCCTGTCCTCCCGTCAGGACCCATTGCTATCAATGTATATGCATATGCGTGACTCACCTGCTGCACGCAGATCTGCTTGAAGCCTAATGAAACTAAGATGATGTTGACGAATTCGCGGACATATGCCCGATCATAGAAGTCTGGGATAACAAGAACGACAGAATAATCCTAGTGATATTGTTTGACACCAATTATGAAAGGAGTAAAAACGAAAAAAGACCTTGTAGTCGGGTCGCTTGATATCAAACCTTTCTCGTAGCACAGTGCTGATAATAGTTTCAATATCATCTAGTATCATTTGATGTGACGGGTAATCCCTGGTGTTGAAGTTTTTTCCATGGATCGGCCACCTCACGGAATAATTCAAGAGTTGAGGATTCGACAGTCGGAGCGCCTGATATGAGAGATTAAGAAGGACTCTTAAATTTGAACTAGAATACATACTCGTTCGCCAACTAGAACCTCTGAGTCTTCTAGGGGGTCCTGAATCCAGTCGACAAGGAATGGGTCATTAATCTCGGGGATGATTTCAGGTTTGAATTGTTCATTAAAGGTAGACGCAATGCTTGCAGCATTTGGAGTGACGCGAAGTTTATAAAACCTCATACGCTCGCGAAGAGAAACAGTGATTGACGCAATTTTAGCATCAAACTACGGGAGCTTCTCAGGAAATTATGCATAATGAAAATGAAATGTACGTACAGGATCATCTGAAGTGATATTGACCGCATATTCGTCTCCGTTAGAACCCGCAGAGGACAGCTGTGGAGATTGTCCTTTCCTCGGACGCGAGATACCCTCAACGTAGGTCGGAAGCGGTGTCGGTGGTTTGTGTTTGCGCGCGATGACGTTTGGGATGGACGCAGGATTAACATCTGATGCTCTCCCGATTCTTAGAAAGCGCGACCCAGGATGGATGATAATAACATAAGAGCCACGCCTATTCTGAGCAGCTCAGCATTTACCATCAGAATGATAAGCCCAACCATGCAAATACCCACCTCTGTTCCGGTAAGGGAGCTATTTCATCTGTTGCTAGTTCTTTCTTTCGTGATGCATTACGCGCCCAAATGGTCTGTGTCTCCGATTTCAAGTAAGAAGAGCCCATATGCTTGGGATTTGGCCTGTATGCGGGGTCAACGATCAAGATGCAGTCAATCTTGGAGTCTACATACGCCAGGGGCACATGCATGGACGTGTAGCGCATGCCCGAGTCATCTTTTTTCGCGTTGGGGATTCCCCGTGGCATGAGTACGGTGTTGTAATGATTTGGGCAGGAATGAAAGCGGAAAGCAAGCGAAGACAGTCTGACGGGTAATGAACGCAAATGACCGTATGATTCAATTCAATACAGCTCAAGGACCAAGGAAGGTGTCATGGACCGGCTTTTGCCGAAGTGAGGCCGAGCAATGCTGACGAGCAGCAAATATGCAGGTGTAATATACATGATACAAAAATGTTGACATGGATGAGATATGAAAATGTATTATAAACGAGACAGTCACAGCAGCTACCAAAATGCACACCTACGACAAAATGAGTGAACTTAATCCAATTAAGACAGAAAGCTCCTCTTACCACCCAGAAAAGCACTGACAGAGGTTCTCCAGTGACGTAGCCTGCAAGATAAGTTTATCCACTTGAGCGAGAACAGGAAGGACGATATCAGGGTTGAAATCACGCCCTGTTGATGAGGAAAGAAAACCCATCAATAACGCAAAGATTCAAACGCACGGAAACGGACGAACCTGTGAGCTTGTGTTGGACACGGTTGTAGACAAGTAAAGCCCGCTCGTTCCGAACCTCTTGCCTTGCTCCAGGTCCCTCGAGAACCTCTGAAAAGGTGTAAGTTTCTCACTTCGAGGATGTACACTAAATATGTACCATTGAAAATATCGTTCTCATCAGCGCGCAGCTTGCGAGTTGGGCCTTGGGGATATCCAGAAACCTTAGCAAGTTCAGCAGCACGAGCAGGATCAGATTCGCCATCTGCTACTCATATGAGTCAAGTTGAATGGCAACGAAGTGAGAACACACACCTTCTGGTCGGCGTGAATCGACGTCGGCTTGCATGAGCCGCCAATTAATCAGTGGGTCATAAACGAAGGCCTCTAGGACTGCCATCAGGGACTCCTTATTCGCCCGCAGCACGGACATAGTAATCTCGCATGTGTGCCGGAAGCTTCCTTCAATCCCACTTATCTACAACGCAATAGTGAGCTCGAAAATGCCAACAGTATGTCAAATATATTACCTCCATGGCATGCGTGAGCATACGGGTAAGCCTGAATGGAATCTTTTCGGGGAATTTCTCCCGATGCATGGCAACTTCAAAGCAGTCACCAAAGTCAATATGAACAACTTTGCCAGTCGTGCGCTCCAGTAAAAGGTTGGAAGGATGGCGATCTCCAAGACCAAGGATATGGCCAACCATGCTATTCACTGCCAGAGAGCGAGTGTAGGTTGCACGGCGTTCAAGCCAGTGTTCAGAATTTGCGCTCTTCAGCCATAGGACGCGGTACAGGTCCTGACCAGTGGTATTCTCTAACGCATATTCAAACACCTCAACCTTTTGCAATAGCGTCAAGTTCTCGTAATCAGGTGCCATCTAAGATATATGAGCAGGAGAAATATGCCCTTTGAATAAATGACACATACCTGAAGCATCAGTCGATACTCTATGTTCAAAAGGACTTTGCGCGAGTCTCGATAGTCGCGAACAAGGACATGTAAAGTATCGCTGTCCTTTACCCACCCGATGAGACCAGCGTTGGGTGCCAACGGAATAACAGAATATCGCTGGATATGTAAGCGCCGCTTGAAGCTATTGGTATCGACAGACAAGAGGGTATTGACGAGGCTGAATAACTGCATAACACGCTCGTCTTGACGCAAATCTTCGTGCCCTGTGTATAGCAGAGTCAGCGTTATCGCGGTGCTGGGCAGATCGTCTTGCTACCTTTCAAAACATACTGGTAGTCCTGGCCATCACTACCCTTAAGGGATAGTCGTCGGGGCCGCTGTTTGGAAGCTATGACAGTGAGCTTGGTAGCGAAGGATGCGATGCGAACAACTGGTCGGCCACTCTGATAAGTTCCTAAAATGCTCCTGTAAATAACCTGTACGGTGACCAAAGTGTAAATCCAAGGTCCATACCTGGCATCGCCAGATCAAGATTACGGGCTTTGAGAAGTTGAGGTGACACATATTGCAAATCTAGTGTAGTCAGCTGAGGTAGCTGCTTCTCCACTTTCCTAAAGACCTGAAAGCACATGGAAAATTAAGCAAGCAAAGGCGGTCGCCCACTTCCATCACTTACTCCATAGTAAATGTCCCAAGCCTTGTTCAGCTCTGACATCTCGCCGAATGCACGGTATCGCCGACAAGCCTCCCGAGCTTCGTGCAAGTCGCGACCAAACGTTTGCGCAAATGATGTCTCTCTAGTAGTTGTCGGTCCCTGGCACACAATCATGAGCAATTTTTGACAGACTCAGTGAATGCACTTACAGCTTCGAGCATCTCATGGAGAGGTTCCAAAGTCGCAATCATTCCCTCTGGATTCTTGTCATTGAAGAATAATCGGGAAGCTTCTTCTAAACCTTCATGCCACATCTCGTGCCAAAGGATGGCAACACGGATGAGTTCATGACTGACGACAAGCGCTTGTTCCACGATAACAGGACTGTGTTCTCTCATTCTGTCCATGATGGCCAGGGCTGCGTTCTTTCGAGACGCACTTGAGGATTTAGAAGCTACGGTCAAGGGATATATGAGAGCCTGAGGGTGATGTTTTCCAACTTCGGTGAGAAGGTTGTTGATGTTTCGCCGGACGTTGGGGCTTGGGGTTTGGATACGGGCAATGATCTAAGGTGATATTTCAACAAGAGCTATGTGCCAACACCAATTCGTCCTCACCTGAGGAATCACTTCCAGCCACGTATCAACCTCGACCACAGAGAAGCCACTGGCCATGGCCTGACTGACATCGTCGTGTGCGCCAAACTTAAACCACAGCGTGAGTAACCTAAGTGTATCTTGCAGTGCATTCTCATTTCGGAGGCCAATCGAGCGGAAGAATCCTATTTCAGAGTAAGTGGGAGTTTGAACTTAAAACGAACAAACTGACCTTGAACCGCCTGCACAATATGAGCAGCAAGCCCACTCCCAGGGATGTCAATGGCCGTGCTTTCTTTTTGACTTTCCAGATGACCGACGACCTCAAAATTTGCCAGTGCCCACGTATGCCAGGCTTTGTACCAATTGGGATCATAGTGGGTTGCCAGAAGATACGAATGCAGTATGTCTTTGACGTTCCGCTGACCAGGCAGTGAGTGAGAGGTGTAACTAATATCAAGACACTCACAGCACCCCAGTTTTCTTTTAGTTCAACTTGCCATTGCCCTTGCTTGAAGTAACAACGAGCTAGAAGACGGGAGAGTTCATCTAGCTTATGTTTACCAACACTCGATCTTTGTGAGTGATCCTTAGACTCCACTTGCAAATCTCTTGCAAGGCTTGCAGAGAATTGCCGCAAGAAGTTGAGACTTTCCTCGCGAGCGCCGGATGACCACATATATTTGAGTTGTGCATAGACAACATTAGGAGGAGCTTTCATGTGCTGGTCATCTCGGAGATGTTGTAGCTGAAGACAAGGGAGAATGAAATCACTGTAGTCTATTACATTGTCATTCACGTACCCTTTCTGGCGAGAGCAATGAATTGATCGTCTTCTCCGCCAATGCCATGCGGTCTGACTTGCGGCACAGGTTAGCGAATTTGATCCACATAAAAGGGTCATCTTCTGGGTTGAGAACAAGGGCCCTAACTTGCAGAATCCGCTGCCAGGTTTCGACGTCCGGTTGACAGCCTTGCAGCCTTGTGAGGAGGGTGAGTGTAAGTCACGTAGTTGTTTCAAATACACACCTCTTCATCCAAGTTTTGCGCATTGCTGCCTGGCGGTCGGTTTGATCCGCATATTGTTTATACACAATGATTTCCTCTAGCTCTGAAAGCATCTGCGCACGGACGAGAGTGCTGTATGGTGTCAGCACACGTATTACTCAATGCATAAGCCCAACTCACTTGTAAGACCGGCCATATCCTTCCCCGACGAAGGAAGTCAATTCTGGCTCGAGTAAGTCTCTTGCTTTGCCGATTTCCTTGAGAGCCTTGGGGAACTGGTTTTGATGAACAGAAAGAATAGCCTTGTAGAACGCTCTATCGGGCGAGTCGGCCCTCATTGCAGCAATGTAATCATCCATCGAATCCCACTCGCGAAGGGACCATGCCGCTGCAGCAGCCATTGGAGCTATTTCACGGCGATCCTCGTGATTTGCATTGGACCAGTTCTCGTCTACTTGAACTGCAAGTTGATCCCATTCACCCAAAGCATGCAGACATTTCATGCGCCCGATCTGGACATCCGGCGCGTCTGGATCTTCATGGGTTTTCTTTTCATATGCATTGAGTGCTTCTTGCCATCTGCCCAGGCGCTCGTACCACTCTTCATGCTTGCTGACGTCGTATTGCTCTCGCGCGATAATAAGAGTACCCCAGGCAGCATCATGTTGCTGGAGCTTGGTGTTGATTCCGATTAGTGCTTCGATGATGTTCGGGGAGGTTTCGGTAAAGAATTCGAGCTCCTTGTAGTGAAGAGCTTTCGCATAGGCATGGAACCTCATGGCATACTCTCCTAGAGTACGATGCTCGATGGGAAGCGGCTTCTCCTCGTGTTCCATGAACTCGGCTAAGCTGAGTAGTCGGTGCACGAGCTCAGATGGAGCGGTGGTAGAGGTGATGGCGCATTCGATGGATCGCACGAGTCCTTCCTGATTGAACGAGAAAAGCCGTCAGCGTAAATCAGTCGCGGATATAACACAATTTACTTGATACTGGTCATAGAGCTCTGTCCAGCAGGATATGAATGCCGCATTGAACAATTCTTTCGCCAGAGGAGGGTGAATATCGACAAGACTCATGCAAGCCCGAAGGGCGTGCGAAGGAGACTCCTTCATCAACTCCACCGAAAGGCGATGCATCCACTCTGCCCAATCCTCTCTTGTGGTCACAGAAGACACGTCCCAGGCTTGCTTCAAATGCTGTTGGTTTACAGTCAATTTAGCAGCTTCCGCAGGTACAGAAATTTCTGCAGTCTTCGATTCACTGAAGGAACATCAGGAGCTTATAATATAAAATAGGCAAGAAAACACACAGCAAGTCATGAGTGCCCGGCTCTTGCGGTAGGCGTTCTCCATTCAGAAGCTTCGATATCAAATTCTCATACCGGGGATGAGATATACGATTCCGGAGCAGGCACTATCCTGCCGTCAGTAATCCAGAAAGGAAGAACAAATGCATATGCACCTTGTTGATAGTAGGCACGAAAATAGCAAAGTCAGATCCAAGTTGGACAACTAATGCGCATAGGGTGTCCATCACCGCCTGCCGAAGTTCGTTGTTGTTTCCCTCTAGTACACGGATCAAGGGGTGCACAATGCGAGAAGCGTGATCAGAGAAGTTGACGCGCAGAGATAGATGGGCTATAGTCTGTATTGCTTTCTTGCGAAGTGGAGTTGTAGCATCAGGTCGTTCGGCAGACTTGACAATAACAGGAATGACGAGGTGAAGGTACTCTTCGATATTTGACCCGAACGTGAGGAAAGAATCGAAGATCTTGATTTGAGTAGCCATTTTCTTCTCGAGGTCTCCTTCAAAGACTTTAAGAAGATGGGGCAGGATCGTTGGTAGAAAAGGTTTGAACTCGGCGTCCAAGGCCTTCCCCAGCGCTTCAATCAAAGACACTATGGGAAGCTGAAGAGAAGCATTCTCCCAGAGCTCTGTCACGAGGCCAAACACCTCTGGCATATAATTGCGGATATGTTGTTTGATGATCCCAACAAGAATGGCTAATTGCTGCAGATGAAATTCTTGCAGACGTGCTGTTGACGTGCGAGCAACAGCAGTAAAAGCAGGAATGATCTTCCATAGCAATATCGTCAATACGACGCTAGGTCATGCAAATAGCAAAAGAACCGACCCACCTGGGATAGGAATGCCACGCATTTCAGCCCTTGAGTTCTGAAAATGTTCATAATCGCCTCTATGACAGTGTGATGATGATTGCTAAGTGATTGATCCTTCAAGACAGCCAGAAGGGACGTGATTACAACCGTCTGGTAGTAGTCGTCGCTACCTGTCAACGATCCGGTCTGAGAAATGGCGACAGCATTGACAGCAGGAAGTGGCGTTTCATGCATGGATTCCTCATCTGGTCTTGTCTACGGGTATGTCAGAAATTTGAAGCAATAATGCCCATCCAGACAAACCTTCCGCCTGTATGGATCCAGAGCTCCAAGGATACCAAGGACCTTGACCACCTCTCTTACCACCTCACGGCGTGCATGTGGAGCAGATTCGCTTCGCAGAATGCGTCCCAATATTGGAAGCAACTGGGGGTAATCAACTAGAGGTGTTATGACATACCCAGTGCTAGAGCACAGCTGACCCAGAGTATGGAGCGCAGCGTCACGCTTGACATGAGCGGGATCGGAGAGTCTGGAGATGATGACTTGCATGAGCTCCGGGATATGAGGAGCCACATCTTCGCCACCGACAGCTGCTAGTTCCCCGAGACACATGAGAACATTGGCGGCTACAGCCGGGTTGCTATCGTTCGCCTTCTGCAGGAGGACGCGGAGCATGGGTAGTGCATATGGCTTGATGAGACGCTGGGTCGCGCTCACTAGGAGAGTGAGAAGGCGGGTACAATCTTCGCGATTTCGCCTGTAGCAAAATAAAATCAGTAATTTATTCTAGGACGTGTCGAACAATGCACGCACATCACGGTTGAATATTCTAACTCTGTCAAAAGTTGTATCAGGGCCTTGCGCAAGGAGGGCATAACATAGGCAGGGTTATGTTTGGCAAGGCGTCCAATCAAAGCGACAGCAGTAACACGATTCTCAAAGACCTCATCATTAAGGGCGATGAAGATCGACCTGACATTCTCCGCTTGAGCCAAATGTTTATCGAACCGCTCGTGAAGGGAAGATAGAACAGTTTGTCGGATGGCAGGGTCTTCGAATAACATTGCTAGTATCAGGTGGCCTATAGGAGAGCATAGATGAACTTACCTGGGTCTGCAATGCCGACTGTTAGGAGTTTATCAAGGACGTCGCTGATTATTTCAATCGCATGACTGCTTGCTTGGTAACAAATTGGGTCCCTGACGAACAGCCTGCAGCATGTAAGAGCACCAGCCCGTCGGACTTCTGGGTTGTCGTCTTCGAGATAAGGAAGTGCAGCATTACGGACAAACTCATTCAAGACATGACCTGCTCATGATGAGTACGTTATAATAGATAGTAAAAGGTAATTTACCGCTGAAGTCGAATGTGCCAAGCGTGGACAATGCAAGTGTAATAAGCTCAGGACTCTTCCCGCTTCTGGTGGTCTTCGCGAGTCACGTCTGTAAGGATCGACATATATTTTGATTGGCTCACCTGAGATGAGCTCAAATCTCTTGAATACGCCGAGACATCGCTCCGGACAAGAGAAGATGGTGCTCCGATAGCTTTATAGGGCTGCCCACATAATATGATTGAGAGCAAATCCAGTAGACGATCTGACGATGTGTTGGTAAGAACGTCACGTGCACATCAACTAACGCACCTTGAATAGTCTTAAGCAAAGGAGGGATATTACGCGCAATAGCCATGAGCGCCTGTCTGAGCGGCTCACTCAGCCCACATGCAAAGAATAAATCAAGTTGATCGTGAAGAAGCTTCGTGAGGTTTGGACCGACAGCCGAAGCAAGCATGCCAACGCATTGAAAAATAGGTTCTTCTGATGGAGCATTCTTCTTTCTGTCAAAAGAATTCAAATGCCTGCATACAACAGTCTGCATATGACGTACCCCCTGGCTTGTAGACCAAGTTTAATTTGAGCCATGATGGAGTCTAGGAAAGGTTTCATATCGCTTCCAACAGCAGTAGCAGTGTGCCCAATGGCAATGAATGCTAACGAAAGCAGATCAAAATGTAGAACTTTTGACTGAAAAGGAGTGCGAACCAAAGGATCTCTCATTTGGCTTTTCCAACTGCGTCAGAAGGTGTGCCATGGATTTGTGCAGGTAATGCTCCGAGAAGGTCTGCGTATCGTATGCAGCGAGAGTCGGGATCAGAGTGATGACCATTTTGCGAACAAGACCGTCTCGATGTGATTTGAAACGAAGAATTTGTTCTGCAGTATCCAAAAACGACTCTCGCATAAACTAAAGGAAATTATAATGCAAATCTCATGACGATGGTGTAATCACTTGCCATGTCGCCATGTAACAATAGTTCTCGGTATGTGAGAAGAGATCCATGTATGACCTCAGGTTGTGACATTTTGAGTCCTAGTTGCGCGTCCTGAAGAATCTTCACGAGATAAGACGTCCGCGTCTGCCGTTCACGTGTCGTAACAATCTCGAGGCATGCAGCAAGAAGCTCTGCAGCTCCCTCTCTAACAATGTTTCGAGAATCCCGGAGAGGTATGAGTATCTTATCAAACACGAGGCTGATGTGGGAGTGAAAGTATATCGCACTGTTACGTGCGAGCTCCTTGAGAATGAGCACACCGGCATAGCGGGGGGACTCCTGCTTGTCACCCTGCAGCAGCTCTACTGCAGCTGGAACTTCTAAATCCATGAAGCGCTCCCCGAAGTCAGCGCCACCGATTGCAGCAATTTGGCCAAGAGTTTTGGACGCGGCCAGCATGATGTTGACATCATGATTTGGCAATAGCTGTTTAACGTAGTTGTAGAACCGAAAGAGGTACTTCTTTGAACCGATAGTGTCCTCTCCTTCGCTTTCAAGGAGGTGATCTATGTGACATGAGCTATACAAGCACGAGACAAATAGAAGAAGACGCACCTATAGCCAGAAGCCCACCCAACCTATCCACATTATTCTGACTATGCATGAGGTCGAACAGGCGCTTGTTGATATCATCATCCCAAAGCTTTGCTACCGCATCAGATGGCATTTCTGCAACAGTCGTTGCGACCTGCTGGAACATGAGAGGTGGCTCGTACACATGAAAGATGAACGCACATAACGACGCAATTCTGTTGCAGCCTGCAATCGAGCGTCGTGTGCAGGGCTCCGCAGGCCTTGAAAGATCTGCCCAAGGTGATCTGTGTGGGCATACTGAGTTACGGACGCCATAGTCGTCGTCGCCAGCGTCCCGAATATGTCACTGCACGCCTGCAGTCGGACTACGGTTATGTAAGAGTGGAAGAGAGACTCTAGACTAAAAAGGCAGCAGTACTTTGATCGCGATTGTCCTGTTTACATCTATTGAATCTTAAGGGCGTGACTAATAGTATACTACTTAATATTTCGCGGTGACCTGGGTCATGACGCTCGTGAGCTACTTAAATGCGTCAGATTCTTCCCTAGCCATTTCAGCAAGAAGAAGTAATTTATTTCCTGTCGTCTGGAATAGGAAGAGGAGTAGGCCCTCATGACCAACAGCGTATAAAAACGGATGCAGTCCATCGGCCTGGTGGTCTAGTAGTATGATTCCTTGTTAGGGCAACAAGTCATTTCGAGGAGGTCCCGGGTTCAATTCCCGGCCAGGCCCTTGTTTTTGTTTTGAGAACGCTGCAAGTGATGCTAGGGTGTAATGCTGAATCACGATGTTGCTTGCATCAGCCTACATTTTTTATGTATCGTTCTGAGTATATGTGCTCTGTACTCAGTTTGACACCAGTCCGTGTGCGCATCAGAACCCAGTAAGTACTAATCCGCAGCTTAACGGCGTCTATACTCGGGTCCGCTTTGACTTTGTCCCTGGTGCTTAGTACCGAGTATCCGCTGTCAACATGATGCTGCAGAGCGGAAGGACCTTACATTCCGGAGCTACCTACCGCTGTGCACATCCAAGCTGGTCCGAACACATCGGAACACATTCACTGCAGGTATCATATACTCCAGATGGCGCCCCTCCGCAGTACAACGACCTGAAACACGAACAATCTATTGGACGTGTCCGGTTCTGCTGTGGTTACCTAGCGGTGGGCTCGCTAATGCAACCATACCAAAGACCATTCGCCTAGAAAAGCAGATTGGCTCAATGTCCGGAAGTATTATTCTGTATCCTCCGCTGCATTTGACTCCAAGTCTGATCCATGCAGGAACGTACATCATTGACCCCGATATATCGGGAGATGAGCCATCCTTTCCACAAGGAGTATGCCAGGGATAGGAAAAGCATTTGACTTCATGTCTGCACCGCATACTATTTTTCGCAGTCCGGATTTATCTTTCTGACTTT
>LVVM01005878.1:36304-61733 GCA_001882365.1 Rhizopogon vesiculosus | reverse complement strand
TTGACCCGCCATGGGGGTATCGCCGTTGACTTTGTGAGTAAGGGTTTTTACAACTCCATTTCCGCAAGGTCGGGGTTCACGTTTCTTGAAACACGAAACAGAGCTCCATTCATCCTGGGAAACGCATCACGCTGAAGGTAACTTCCAGTCGAGGTGTGTTAATTTTGGTAATAAATACTTGCATCGTGCATACGGAAGGTCCCACTACAGGGCCGTTGGCTTCGGACGGGCAGGCGTCGCAAATTTCCTTTCTCCGCGCCGAATCTGTCTCTTCTGTGTTATCAAAATCCAATTGACTCGATGCAGCTCCTGCATTATTTGTAACCCCTTCTGACAAACTTCTACGTTTACCAGGCAATATTGTAGTACTGCTTCCCCGAAATTTTTGCGGGGATGTGCAAATTCGCAGCAACAAGTTCAGTGGTTGTGACATACTTCCAGGATTGTCCAGCAGCATCCGTAGCATGAAGGGGAGGAGAGGTAAAACATTGTTACGCGTTGGTGACAGCCCCCCGACCTCTGAAGTAAATTCATCAATGAACCACTGTCAAGTGTCCTCGCGGTTTGGAAAAATTGTCTTAGGCTTGAGTGGGGAGGATAGCATGCCAATGTCACAGCGGCAGGATGGCATTCGGGCAAAAATAGGTTCCTTTTTCCGCGGCATTGGTACGGGAAGTTCTCTGCAGGATCTCGCACGACTTCATTTGACATCACGACCAGGTTCTTGATGATGTGTAGATACACACGAAGTAGCGCCCGATCCAAACATCTATTCCAGATGAACGTGAGCAACCGTACGCGTGGACTTACCTAACCCCGATACTAGCGGAGACTGGATCGTACCCTGTTCCGCTTTCGACGTGCAACAAGATGAAGCGCCGAATTGATAAACACGGTTATGTTGTCAGGGACCCCATTTAGTGATCCCCCACTTTTCTCCACCACTTTATCGCTGTCTCCCTGATGTCTTTAGACGCCTCCAATCATCATTCTAGCGGGTGCCTTTCTCTAAGACGCTTGTTCAAGTTGGGATCTGAACGCACATCTAAGAGTTCCTCCAAGCAAGCTAATGCATCCCATAAATATGGTCAGACACTCAAACCGTCTGATTCAGAAAGGGATGTTGATATTGTACGTTTCTTTACACAAAGTTTTTGTCAAGCATACTTCTTCGTACTACCCCATAGACCGATATGAGCTCTCGGGTGTTTTATGATACATGTTGTAACTTTGCGTGCAGCAAAACCAATGTTGCGACATACCAGTGGGAGGCCCCTCCCGTTTATTCAACCCTGTCTTGCCATGATTCCAATCGTGACAAAGTCAGGTGCACCATCGAAAGCGTGGTGGACGAACTTGATTCATCCCTGCGATCTTTAAGTCTCAAGATTCACAGTAAGCTCTAAAGGTCCGGCCTCGCTGTATTTATCTGATTGTGACATCCCAGGTCACCCGGAATTGATGTTTGAAGAAACGTATGCCGCACTACGTATCATATCTGCAAATCACTGACACAATCTTTATAGATATGCTCACAATCTTCTCTCTGATTTCATGGAAAACCATGGTTTTTTTGTAACGAGGCACTATCTCGGTCTTGAGACTGCTTTCAGGGCTGAATACACCTACGGAAAGGGTGGCAGGACCCTTGGAATTAACTCAGAGATGGATGCATTGCCTGTGATCGGGCATGCGTGTGGCCACAACCTCATTGCAATTAGCGGCGTGGGTATGGCATTAGCAATAAAATCCGCTCTGGAAACCCATAAAGTTCCTGGTAAAGTCGTTCTTCTAGGCACACCAGGTACTGCCTTCGATCTGAGCACAACACGAGTCACTCATTTCTCTCTCTCAGGTGAAGAGGGCGGTGGGGGAAAGATTATCCTGCTTGACCGAGGGGCGTACAAAGGAATGGATACTTGTTTAATGTCCGTGTGTTGCGCGGGTGAATAAATCCAGTACATCGCTGACACGGATGCATGAATAATTCCAGGTGCCATCCTTCCCCTGGACCCGAGTTTTCTTCATCTGTACCATCTTCTCTAGCAATGCAATCGCTAGACGCTGAATTCTTCGGACAATCGTGAGTTCTGTGGATCATATTTTGGCATGTGCTAATCCCAAAAGCGCTCATGCCGGAGATGCTCCATGGGAAGGCACCAACGCACTAGATGCTGCGTTCTTAGCATACTCAGGTGTCGCAGTGCTACGACAACAGATTAAGCCTGACCACAGAGTACACGGTGTCATCCAGGGCAGCGAAAAAAGAGCTGCGAACGGTACAGTCTGTCAACTTATGTCATGAAACGCGAGTAACGGACCAACCCTTTTGTAGTGATTCCTGACTATGCCAAGATGAGGTGGTATGTCCGGGCGCCGACGCGGGACCAGTTGGCACAATTGGTAGAAAGAGTGTGCGCCTGCTTTGAGTTAGCCAATATTATGCCATGAGCGCGATCGACGGCATCTGACCAGGTTTTGCAGGGGTGCCGCATTGGCAACTTCCTGCCGTCTCAATGTCACGAAAAGCACGCCCTATTACGATTTACGGCAGAACAGCGTCCTTGGTAAGCGGTTTACTCACATGCTTTTCGTCAATTGACACTTGCCTCCAGCGGGTGCCTTCTCTCAGGCGATCAGTGAGGAGTCTGGCATGACCGTCGGGCTATATCCCTCAGGGGCATCCACGGATTTTGTGCGTTTGGACTTCTCCAACTCGCTTACAGGGGTACTGACAAACTCGTTTTCCAGGGTAATGTCTCTTACGGCAAGTGTACCTCATGTTGAAGTCCCGCGACAAATCCATATTGACGTATTTTAGTCTTGCCGTCGTTACATCCTGCTTTCGGTACGTCGTTTGGCGGGACTAACTCTATATTTATCTGATCGTCTTGAACCTATTCAAGCCATCCCTACACAACCAAATGGAGGAAACCATTCACCAGCGTTCACTGATTCTGCGAGAACCACGGAAGCCCACGCAGCGTGTATGATTATCACCAAGGCTTTGGCGTGTACAGGCTTCCGTGTTCTAGAAGATGGGGATTTTTCCAGGCAGGTGTGTGTATTACATTACGTTTGATCCCCCGGTTGTGTTCAACGTTAACCAGGTACGAGAGGCCTTCGATGCCAGCCTGTGATCCAATCCACGTTGGAGTGGGGGTGTACGTTAATGGATTCGGACTCAAGATAGGTAACAGCCGCCTGTAAATTAACAGAACGTTCCTCGCAGACCCCGTTCCCTAGTCATTTGGGAGGATAGTCATAAACAATATAGGCATTGCCAGATCCAATTGTAACAACGTTTGGGCGAAATCGATTATTACGGGCTAGACTCAGCTTTAAGGAGCATTGGTTCCTACTTCAGCCTTCCCCTTCTCTGTTTGCTCCGCATCCTTCGGTGGCACCCAAGGCGTTGGGGTCACTTCTCTTCGGGTATTTCCACGTAGGTGGTGATAGCTTTGACTGGCCCGCTGCCGCTTCTATGACCATCCTAGACTTAGACTTTAGTTTTCTCAATCGCATCCGTACTTCTGCAGCGGTGAGAATACTGAAAGTCCGAACCCCGTTACTCACCACAGCGACTTCTGTTTCGGGAGGAACTTGAAGTTCAGCGATAGGAGTCTGAAATCAGAATGAAGGCCGAGGCGATGATGGCCATTACTAGGTGATGGGGAAACACCTGATAATTAATTACCTTGCGTGCAAGGTTTCTTGCACCCCGATAATTATTTCAAATTATGCCAGATTTTGGTGGCGCACTCGCATTAGCATTCTACTAGTTGGTTGCTGTACCGCCATGAGCGTGAGTTCCATTTTTCCATCACTTTTGTCAAGCGTTTTACGGTCACGTCACCTTTGTGATGCATGGACAGGAATGTGCCATCTCATAACCATCAACGAATGAGAGTTGACATTCACCCGAAAGCCCTGGACGCTGTGCCAATAAAGTGTTTTAGCGAGGGACAGCGACAACAACGCGATTGGCATCCATAAAGATAACGAGGAAGCACAGATCATTCTTGTGCGCAAGATTTCATGCCAAGCGCGTTGTTGGCTTAGCACCCAGAAGTCCCTTCACAATGAATCAAACATTACGGACCATAGTGAATGCGCACGTGCTTGATGAGTGTAGGCTATGATCCTGTGGAAGTGGAAATGAAGCGCAGTCTGTAGAAGGTGCCCCAGTTCCTGGGAAATGATATATGCACTTAGACAGCGCTGGCGTTTGACGTCCACAGCATTATTTATCTGTGAAGATATCCATAGTACGTACACATGGGACGCACCATAGACGACGACTTGAACAAATATTAGTACTCAGCTTCTACAACCAGCTGGCAGGTCATCTCCTTTGCCCGGTACACATTAGAGGTCCTCAGCTATCCCCAGCTGTGATTGTAGTGAGTCATAGCGCGGACACTTTTGCCAGCCAAGTTGAGACTCGCTCATCAGAGACTTGAACTCTTACGAAGATATCCGGAACGCCACAGTCACTGCTGCGTACATAATTCGGAAAACTTCAAGCTCGTAGCGTCTGGGGAACAACACCAATGAATTTGAAGGGAAAGAAGATAGGCCGACGGTTAACCAGCAACCTTCGCTCTCCAGATAACCAGTTCCAATTCGGAGATCACGGCGGGCGGGTGACAATAGTGCACGACCTGTCGTAGTCAATGTGCCTACTGTCGAGAATGTCTCCACCCACAGCTAAGATGCCGGTCGGACGTTGCGAGGTCACACCGATTGGATAGGAGGTCTTACGTACCTGTCCGGCGGACAACGCATGATCACATGTTCGAATGACAGCTCACTTCAACTATGGGACCTGAAGGGCAGCGTACAGAGTGGTAGTAGCCGGAGAGATGATGGTGAAAGGGCAGGAGTGTTCAGCATAGTATTGTCTCCAAACGGCAAGACAGTCGTAGCCGGAAGCGGCGATGGGAGAGTGGGATTGTGGGATTGTGGGACGTCGAGACGGAGAGAGTCATCACAAAATAGACCAAGCACACTGATATTGTGTGGTCGGTGTGTTGAAGTGCAAATGGTGGGTGTGTGGTGAGCGGATCCTGGGGTGAGACGATAAGAGTTTGGGATTGGAGAACGGCAGAACAAATCAAGACCGCTGTGACTCGGAAGCACAAGAGTGTGAAGGCGAGGGCTCGCCCGACAGCATTGTAAGTTGGCTACATTGTGTGTAGCTGTACGAGTTCGAAGTGAACGATGGGACCGGGAGTGAGGGGAAGAACTACCACTACTCTGCTGCTGGATGTACGACACGAATGGATACTTAAATATGTAGTGGGAAGGGGGTGGCGTTGTAGGGTAACGATAGCGAATAGAAATGTTGACAGTGGCGCAAAGAATGGAGTACGGTATGAGACGTAAAGAAAAAAGGGTTCCCGTCACAAGGGGACTACCCTTACAGCATCAAAGATTGCGACTGGAGACGCCATCAAAGTCTGAGATGCCAACGCAGGGAACCTGCTCTCCACAGTCGAACATGACGAGGTTTGGAGTTTGGCATGGACCTCGGATGACAAGAAGCTTATCTCCGGATCCCCTGCAGATATTTGACACCGTCACGTGGCAGAAGGGACATGTCAACCCCTGTCTTTCCTGCCAGTTGATGCCATTACTCTGTTTCAGGATGACCACTTCCTTGCGAGTGCTTATTACATAAGTTCGTCATTGATATCACTTATTACTCGATGCTCCCTACACCAGTTCAACAGTAGAAAGGTTCGTCCACTCTCTAAATTGCGCATTCATCAGTGCGTATCAGGTACATACCGGATTCTAACTATTACACCAAGCCTTCGTGTTGAATTCTCGTGCGTTAGAGGTATGGGTAACCTCACGCGATCGTCTTTGTGTCCCTACTACGTTCAAGTTGCCCAGCGAGGCGCATATCGAATAACTATTTCCCCACAAGCCTGGCATTGAGGCATTTTCACAATCCTTTGACGAAGTCCATGTATCAACCAACAATTGATGTTTTGGTTGTGCTGATCAGTGATATGTATGTCCCACTACATGATCATCGCGCTAGTAAGGCTTCAGAACGCTAGGCATGCAATATTGCAACGAATACACATGCGCAGGTTAAGCCTATCCATATGATAGTCTCTAACTGTGACCACTAGCTGTTACAGGTACGAGAGGCCTTCGATGCAATTCATGCTTGAGAGTAGGATGTACGTTAATTGATTCGGACTTAGGGATAGGTAATTGCAGCCCATAACAGAATGTTCCTTGCAGAACCCGTTCCCTAGTCATTCGAAAGGATAGTCATAAACATTACAGGCAGTCCCAGATCCAATTCTGCCGACGCGTCCACGAAACTCACTATCACCGACTTAGGCTCAGCTTTAAGGAGCATCGGTTTCTCCTTCAGCCCTCGCCTTCTCGGCTTGCTCCGCCTCCTTCGGCGGTGTCCCAGGCGTCGAGTTCACTTCTCTTCGGGCTTTTCCACGTCCGTGGTGATGCCTTGACTTGCCCGCTGCTGCTTCTGCGACCATTCTAAATTGGAATGATAACGTTGAGCATTAGTTCACGCGGATCCACTCAGGAGCAGACGCACCGCTCCAGTTCGCGTCTCTCCTCGTCAGTCCCGTCAGGAAGTGTGCTTTTGAATATGTGACCCATGATCATCAAGCCCTGTTGAAGAACAACGCAAATTCACGTCACGTTTAGATGTAGACCCAATTTCCCAGTGACGCACCTTGGCTCGGTTAAACAACGTTAGGTCAGTCGCATCTTTGTCTTTGAGTACGTTATCGACAACCTGAATAGGAATAGTTAACTACCGCCGGCCATCCCACATACCCATGCCTGGGACATACCTCTCGGAGAACCTGTACGACTTCGAAGCGCGTACCTCGCCAGGATGCTAGCATAATCTAGTGCACGTTAATGTGTCTCACCAACTGTACATGAAAATTGCCGGAGCGCACGAACCTTGCCTGTAACATCCTGCTCTAATGCTCGCAGTTCCTCCTCATCAATTTCCCCCTTCGCCTGCAGCCGCTCCATCTCGGTCATCAGAGCCTGCACTCCGAGTCTATTCCACATAAGCTATAAACGCGTGAAGAGGACAGGTAGATGAATGACGAACGCGCTTCCGATGACGCCCCACGCGTCTTTTGCCATTGAGCCCTTCTCTTTCATTCGTGACCAAAAACCTGCACTGCGCCAGATAAGTAGTCAATAAGACCAACCAAGCTACCACTCACATCCCCAAGAACTTCTTCGACTTCATGAACGATGTCGCCTTCATCATATATACCGTCCCAATTGCATGCAGCAGCTGTTGATTTCCCACTTAGATGGATGAGCATCATAACCTACACCAGCTGCACACACCTCAACCCCGAAACTCTCAATCTTCAAATCGTCTGCTTCAATTTTAATCTTAGCTTCAAATGCCTTTGTTTCCGGGTCGTTCTTGTCGCCAGGTGCTTTGGCATCCACAAAGGGTCGTAGTCGCTCAATAAGCTTGTCAGTCAGCGTCTTCACTCGTTCCTCCATCGAGCGCTTGCGTTCCTCCTCGATCTCCTGAAGCTTCTGCTTCTGTTCTGGCGAGAGCCTATTGCGCTTCTTGTCCTTCTCTTTGCCTTCCTTGCTGGGTGAGGACTTTCCACCGTTAGAAGTGGTCGGGGATGACAAAACAGAATGGCGCTTGGAATCATCGTTACTTGGTCCAGGTGCGGAAACGTGCGGTTCGTGCGAGAGGGCCGGCGGCGAGACGACAATACCCTCTTTCTCAAGCTCTGCACGATCCTCGTCGTTCATTACTGTCTGCGCCACAGACGTCATCTCCTTCATCAAAGATATCTCGCCGATCTGTGGGTATCGTCACACCGTCAATTGTATATTTACGTGACGGATGGGGTTGAAATATGAAGATCAAGGTGTAAAGGAGGGAACGACGCACGTAATCTCTGAATCTCTCTCCACCAAATACGTTTGCGAAGAAACCTGCTGCATCTTCTAGCTCTGTACCCTCCTTGTTGGCCTACGCAAACAGACGTCTGAATTCCAATCCTTGTATATTTTGAAAGGTTGACGTACCATACTCTTCCCATTCTTGTCATATACCGCTCTCAGGTTCTAATTATACATTAGTTTAAACCATCAGAATTTATCAAAGACGCTTACAGGATCAGATAGCACCTGGTATGCTTTACTGCGTCTCATTAGCCCACTGCGATTTCACAAAAGGTAAACTGCAGACATACCTTATGTCCTTGAACTTCTCTTCCGCGCCTTCAGAGGAGTTTTTATCCGGGTGGTACTAGGGCAGATAAGCAACATATTCATATTTCCGACGCGAGACTAGACAGGCTGGTGCGCACTTTCATTGCTTGCTTCCTGTAAGCCTTTTTCAAGTCTGTATCGTTGACATCCACGGAAACATCCAGCTACGTCGCTCACGGTCAATGCATCCAATGACAACATGGCGTGCTGCGTACCAGGTCATAGTACTCTGTCTCGACTGGTGCCATCTCGGTGACTGGAATTGTATGTAAGCTTGGTGTTCACTGTGTCTCTATAGGTGTGAATGTGTCGTGACTGTCGTCTATTAGATGGAAGCGAAAGAAATGCGGGAAGTGAGAAGGGGATGGATCAAACCGAGCTATGACAGTCTTTGGATGTGTCAGTCCGACTGCGCTAATAAGCTCAGCAAGCAGCACAGCCACTTGTGGATAATGATGCAATTGAGCAAACTCAACAGCTTGAAATTCATGAATTGTAGAAGGTAAAATTGCGTTCAGGTTAGACAAAACAGGATGTATGTCCAATAAAAATCGAGTGCTACAATGGGGTAGAATGAAATAATAGTGGTATCTACCGATCCCTCAGAATAAGGCTGGGTAAACAGTGCGTAAAATAATGATATGAAATAGGTAGCTAGAGAAGTACTGTTGTCTCCGACATCGAGTCGGATAGTGGTTATGAGTCCTTGACACTTTCATTGTCAAGCGCAAGCACGCTTGTAGAAAACCGCACCGATTTCCGTGGCGTTGTTGGACGCGTTCCCTCACTCCCACTGCCCGATGACGCCCCTGATTTAATCCGCGGCGACATGGGTGTAGAGCGGTAACCGAGCATCAACTTCGACATACGAAACTTTAGGGACAGCAGTGACCGCGCGCCATCGGGTGTCGCGATACTGGTAGAGGCTATCGTAGACGAGGAGGGAGTTGCACCGAGTGATGGAATTGATGTCAGAGGATGACTGTTTACAGTCGTGCTGGCATTGATTTTCTTAAGGGAAGAACGGGAAGGGGGTGGTGGGAGGCTATGCGTGGGACGGTGCGGTGCGGTCGGCTCGTAGGCATTGTGGGGGTGCCGTATGTGCGAGGGTGAAGAAGGTGCAGAATGTGCCTGGTGGCAGGGATTGCGGAGGTGGGGTGTGCGAGAGACATGAAGACCCATTGCGATTTGCTCAATGGTAGGGCGAGAAGGGGAGGAATCTCTGTATCGCGAGTGCATTCGCGGGGGGACATAAGGATCGCGTTCTTCGAGGGTAGAGTACATGCCTATACCACCGCGCTGCGCAACGATAACGGAGTGAATGAGAAACATATGAAGCGGGTAGAAACGTTCACTTACTAGGTGGTCCGGATTTCTTTTTCTCGAGGGTATAAGAAGGCTATGGCTGATGGACTTGCGCATTGAAAGGAGAAACCTCGATGCATTTCCACTGCGTCGAGGGTTCTGCGGAGGTAATGGAGGGTTATCGGTCGAAGAAGATGACGCAAGGGCATTCATTGTGAATATGGCTGCTGATACAGGCCAGGCGAGTTGGAATAATGGGCTGAGCTCAAGGGTGCGCAGTTAACTGCGAGCTACTGCGAGTATGAGAAATGACTTTGGGCAACACGTGTTGTTGGGGTCAATATTGTTCGTGGTGCTGTACATAAGTATGACTTGTTTGATGTGAAATCATCCATGCACTGTGCCAGCTGCGCTTCGGAATTGCACGCAGGGATTTAAGATGCGGAATTTCACGATATCACGGAAGCTTCGGAAACCTTTTTACATAATTTGGCCAACCGGTAAGCTACCTTACTTCCAGGCTCCAGCTAACAGGTATTCACCTTCAAGGAAACCGTCATCCTTATGGCGCTATAGCCAAGTGGTTACGGCGACAGATTAGAAATCTGTTCCTCTTCGAGGGCGCAGGTTCGAATCCTGCTGGCGTCGACGTTGATTTTTTACTTTTTCCATCGCTAGCTAATGTCATTTCATCACATTCCTCACTATCATGTTCTTTAACATATACTTCATTCACGCGAGCGGGACGAGAAATGTAGTTCGCTGTCAACGATGTAGAGTACATAAACGACGATATTTTACTCATCAGGCACCTCAATCTCGCCAGAGTTAATACCTTCGATGACATCGTGTGGGGGCTGCCCATCAACTGTGCATCCAACACTTTGAGCCGTCCCAAGAATCTCTTTTACACCACCAGCCAAGTCCTTTGATAGTGACTTGGACTTCATCGTTCGTGCAATCTCGAAAATTTCGTCAAGAGTGACATTGCCGGAGTGCTTGATGTTTTTCTCTTTTTTCCGGTCACGGGGAGGCTCTGAAATGATCGATATAATCAGGGAATCAACACGAAATCGGGCATACGTACCCTTGAGCGCGCGGATCACAAGAGAGGAAGCAGAAGGAACGACGGAGACTGCTGCTTGCCGGTTCTGGATGGTAAGCTGAACAGTCACGCGTAGACCCTTCCACGCAGAGGTAGCCTTGGCGATATCTTCACCGACCTTTTTGGGTGACTGGTGGGACATCAACATCGTGTCCTAGTTCAAACCTTTGCATGGACATACCAGACCCAAAGGACCGATCTTGGGTGCAAGGGCGGACGAAGCACCAACTTCTCCACCTGTTGCCCGGAGGTAGATGATTTTTATTTCATTGGGGTCCTGGAATGCAATTCATGTCAGAAGTCATGCAGAAAATCGGGAGACGGACGAGCTTGGGGGCCATGGCGAAGGGTGAGGAGGTCGGTTACAGTGTCTCACGATATGACCATAAAAATAAAGTTCAAGATTCAGAGGTAACTGTACAGTTCTGACAAATAATACACACGTGACCGCTGGGGTTTTCAAACAACCTCTACCTGTGAGTGTTCTGAGCTCGTCACAAAGCGATCGTCACACAAGCAGTTTGAACGCCAGTTCCCTCGAACTGACCGCTTCAAAGAGAAACGCGGAGGCACACCTTCAGCAATTGTGTGCTGTCATCAAAAATGTTACGGAGGATATGATTTTGTTCGTGAAATTGTTACAACATGGCCTTTCCCTGAGTAGTGTATAAACCATACAGATCCATGGCAGCCCTCGCAATTTCATCTACGAACTCCTGGTTGGGAACATCCTTCCGAGAGGTGATGGTATATTGCAGACGGTCTATGTATACGCATGAGATTACGCCGATAAACCTAAGGTTCCAAGACGCACCGTCGTATCCAGTCATATATGCCACCCCAAAGCCCTCCGGAACGACTTCACCCCATCCGTACGCCGGGAAATGGTCCGAGAAAACAGCACTTGTGCTTAGGACCCAGTTTCCGGAGCGTTTGTACACTGGGTCGCTAAACAGCTCTGGAACTGGCTCGCCTTCTTTCAAGCAAAGTTTCAATCCTGGTATTCGCTCGTCAGAATCGCAAAGAAGTCATGGAGTGGAAAGTACTAACCTAGCATATGACGGTCTACTCCTTCTCCGGTTCCCGCTGCCTTCGCAAGTGCAATATGCGTCTTCGCAGCGACATCGAAAAGCTTTTTCCGGTCCTCGGGGCTGACGTGAGGGTCGTCCATCGCACGAATAAAGGTGTCCGATTGTGAAGTGACGACTCTGATCGTCTCCGTCCTGCCTTTCCAGTACTTGCGTGTAGTTGCTGCCTCATATGTCCCTCCCTCTCTCTTCAGCCCCCGTGCACGAAGGAACCTCACATATGCAAGTTGGATGATCATCTGAGCCCATGAGTCAGGGGACACCCCGAATGTCTTAATTGCGCCCTTGCCATATGGCGTCAGGTGGTATCCCATTGCTTGCGAATCAGCAAGATCGTACGCAGCCTTCGATGCCCTGTCGATTGCGCTGCGCGTTGTTTCGTCTACTACGAAATCCAATGGTTCTGGTGTTGGTGGTGGGATGCCAAGTGGAGACCCGAGGTCAAAATCAGGATCAGCGAGCCAGTCGAGAACCTCATCACACATGCGGACAGTGGGAGTGCCGTCCATAACGGAGTGCTCGCCCATCATCCCAGCACGTGCGTTGTCAAAAACAATGAACTGGACAGGCTTATCGACCCAGCGATTCTTGAGACCCGGTGCATCAGATGTGGAGGAGGAGAGCGAACCATGCCATAGAGAGCGGCTGAAGGCAATGGGAGCGGTGGGAGTGTCAGTGTCAAGGGAGATTAGGAAAGCAGAAGAGTGTATGGTGTGCAAGATAGAGGCATTGTGTGGGTCTGCGGCCAGATGAGCGTGATCCTAACGTTGTTCAGGGGTGTCAAGAAGAATGCGCAAACATAGATTTACCTGTGCCCATATGTTACGATTTGATGCGGTCAGAACGCCGACTCCAGGGTATTCGTCCGGAGTAGAGTCGTAAATGTGTTGTATCTGTCTGTAGCAAAGTGAACATCGGAAGCACGCAACAATTGGGAATGACTCACTTCTCTAACTCAGTCATGCTGAGTATTCGCCCATCTATGATGCCCTTAATCTTCCAAAACCTATTCCTCCTCACTACAATGATATGCCCTAATTCATCTGCATCGGCACCCGCATGGGAGACGCTCCAGTCAAGTCCCTGCAGGCCGGGTACACGGCAGCAATCAAACATCCATCTACAAGACGATTCACAACTAAAGAATATCTCCAATACCACCACGTACCTATACGTGTCCATACAAAACTCTCCCTCCTTTGTGCGGTCAGACGTCACCTGACCGCTCTGTAACTTCTGGCGGAAGACAAGGGCTCCACGTGCAAGGCCAGCAGCACGAGCCGCAGGAGTTTGAGGAAGGTGGGCGGGTTGCTCGTCAAAGCCGTCTATAAACTATCAGGCAATGAGAATGAAGCACTGCAACACAACTCACAGTAATATGACACGTTCACCACAACCTGCGAAAGCGTCAATGAAATATCATGGATAGTGGAGGTGGGCGTACTGAATCTCGATAACCCAGGTAGCCCAGATCATCCCACCACTCCTCGAGCCAGTGATCGCGTTCATTCGCACGTTCAAGGAGACGAGACTGTAATGTTATCCCTAAGCCTGCCTGCGATCCCAATGCGTCAATCTTCCTCGAAACATCAGCAAATTCAGCTTCCGAATGTGCCAATGGCAATAATGAAGTCTTCAATCGCTCGAGGGTAGCGCTGAGATCTGGAACAGGTAAACGAGGCAGAGAGGCAGGTTGGGCTGCAAAGTTAGGTATTGGAGGGGCAGCTGCTTTCCAATTCAGTGGACGTGGACCAGTGAGAGATGGCATATTATGGATCTTTCTATGTGATCTCAGATGGACTGTGGAGAGAAAGCGCCTAGTGAACATAACTAAGTCTGAGATACTTACGGGCTGAAGACTATCTGAACCTGACGATCGGAAGCAAATCGAATATCACGAGTGTTCAAGTTGGACTCGACCGGCTTTTAATTGTAGCCGGACCGGACTACCGTCGAGATTCCCGGAGGTGCTCTCTGACAAATGCCATCCTGATCCTCAATGACAACTCAACGATCCAATCACACCGATACTATAATTGACTCTATCATACCTCACCCACTAGTACGTAGATCTTACATCCAAAAACTTAGTTTGCTCAATAACTGCCTTTTGAGCGAACGTGTTTGGTTTAGGTCAGGACTCCTTCATTTCGTAAATACTTGTTTTGGTTAACTTGAAGTCTTTTCCACCAATCAAATACTGTCGCTTGCCATCGGTGTTGCTGTAAAGAAGCATTTACTTCAGTGCTTTTGCTAATGTACGCAGGTTTCTTACTAAGTACATATGTCTGTCGTATGGTACGTGGCACCAGTGCTTTCAGTGACTCATCTGTATCAACGGCAGGGAATTCAAATTTCAAAGCTATTGACCTCAGGCTGCACTAGATCGCAGGCAGAAGAGCACTTACAGTCGACCATCAGGCGCCTTGTCAATGTTAGCGCGCACCTACACTATCAATGGTGTGCCGTCGACATTTTCCTTTCATTTTAAACCACTGCCTCTGAGTACTCTGTGGAATCAGACAATAATAAGACGAGGCCCCAGCTTCAATGTTCATGTTCAAGTCGCATCGTGGACATAGAGATACTTATATGTGCCTAGGGTGGCTTGGGCTATCCATAGCAATGACGGAAATTGAATGCAGCGAGTTTCCATCAGCAGTGTTGTGTTCGTAGGAAGTGTAGGGTGTCATTCGCAGAGTTGAAGTAGATTTCATCAAAATCATTGGCTGGGTACGGTTCCCGCAAGCCCCCACGCATATTAAATAACATACTATATTACAACATGGCCTTTGTTTGAGCAACGTGCAATCGTACAGACCCATTGCAGCCCTGGCAATCTCATCTACGAACTCCTGGTTTGGCAACTCCTTCCGTGACGTTATGCAGACGGTCTGTGCATGTATGAAATAGGGCCTATGAACCAAGCTTTCAGTACGTACTATTGTATTCAGTCATATATGCCACCCCAAAGCAGTCCGGGGCGACTACACCTAATCCATATAAAGGGAAATGGTCACAGAAAATAGCACAGGCTTGCGATCAGGGCCCAGTGGCCGGGACGATCATACAATGGGTCACCGAACAACTCTGGAACTGGCTCGCCTTCTTTCAGGCAATATTTCAATCCTGGGATTTAATCGTCAGCATCGCAGAAAGAAATCAAAGAGCAGAAAACACTGACCCAGCAAGTGACGATCCACTCCTTCTCCATTCCCTGCTGCCTTAATAAGTGCAGTGTGCGTCTTCACAGTGAATCGAAAAGGTTTTTATGACCCTCGCGGCTAACATGAGGGTCGTCCATCGCACAAATAAAGGCGTCCGATTGTGAAGCGACGACTCTGATCGTCTCCATCCGGCCTTTCCAGTATTTGCGTGTACGCAGGTTGGATAATCATCTGGGTCCATGAGTCAGGAGACACCCTGAATGCTTTGATGGCGGCCTTGCCATATGGCGTCAGGTGGTATCCCCTTGTTTGCGAATCAGAAAGTTCGCACACAGCCTTCGACGCACTGTCGATTGCGTCGCGTGTCATTTCGTCTACTATGCAATCCAATGGCTCTGGCGTTGGCGGTAGGGTGGCTGATGGGGACCCGAGGTCAAAGAAGGATCGGCAAGCCAGTCGAGAACCTCATCACACATGCGCGTAGTGTGGGTGCCGTCCACAACAGAGCGCTCCCTCATGATTCCGGCACGTGCATTGTCGAAGACTATGAACTGAACAAGCCTGTGAACCCAGGGGTTCTTTAGACCTAATGCATCCGACTCAGATGTGGAGGGGGAGAGCGAACCATGCCATAGAGAGCGGCTGTGGGCAATGGAAGTGGTGGGAGTGTCAGTGTCAAGGGATATGAGGAAAGCAGAAGAGTGAATTGTATACAAAATAGAGGCGTCATCAACAAACTTTTCGGCACTTTTCGGTGCTACGCGGTACTACGCGGTACTACGCAGTACTACGTAGTACTCAGTAGTAGTAAAGGTTTACCTGATGGTTATGTGGGTCTGCGGCTAGGTGAGCGGGGTCCTAGCATTGTTCAAGGACGTCAAGAAGGCGAGAACATAGATTATGTACCCTTGCCTATATGAGGTCAGAACACCGACTCCCGGATATTCTTCCGGAGCAGCGTGATAAATGTGTTGAATCTGTCTGTAGCACAGGTGAACATGGGGGTCACGAAAAATGGGGAAGGGCACACTTCCATAACTCAATCATACTAAGTATTCGCCCATCTACAACGCCCTTGGTCTTCCAAACCTATTCCTCCTCGCAATAATGATATGTCCCAATTCATCTGCATTGGCTCCCGCATGGGAGACACTCCAGTCAAGCCCTTGCAGACCCGGTATACGGCAGCAGTCAAACATCCACCTGCAAGGCAGTTCAGTGGAAGAACATGTTTGAACACGCAATCACGTACCTATGTGCGTCCATACAAAACTCACCCTTCTTTGTTTCGTCAGACTTCACCTGACCGATCTGTAGCTTCTGGCGAAAAACGAGGGCAACACGTGCAAGGCAAGCAGCACGAGCCGCAGGTGTTTGCAGAAGGTGGGCTGACCGCGCGTCAAAACCATCTATAACTCACTGTGAGACAATGAAAGAATGATGAAGCACTGCAATGCATCTCACAATAATACGATACTTTCACCACAACCTGCGAAGGCGTCAATAGAATATAATGCATAATGGAGGTGCCAGTGGACGTACTGAATCTGGATAAGCCAGGTAAGCCAGATCATCCTGCCATTCCTCGAGCCAATTCTCGCATTCGTTTGCACGTTGCAGAAGACGAGACTACAATACCAAGGCTGCGTGCGCTCCAAATGCGTCAATGTTCCTAGGAACTTCGGTAAATTCAGCTTCCGAGTGTGCCAATGGCAATAATGAGGTCTTCAAGGGTAGTGCTGAGGTCTGGAACAGGTAAACGAGGCAGAGAGGCACGTTGGGCCGCAAAGTTAGGTGTTAGAGAGGCGGTTGTTTTCCAATTCAGCGAAACACGACAGTGGTCTCAAATGAGCTATCGAGAAAGTGCCTCGAGCTCAGGCTAGTGAGCTAGTCTCTCCTTAGACAAAGGAGTGATTCCTTCTGTTTGCCGTCGTACGATGCGTGCCAAAAGGCTAGGACAACATGTATCCGTTACTCCGGGGACTGACCCGAATCGCGGATCAGTAGTTAATTATGATAGTGTTGGAGCTGATGTGCTCCGGGTCGGTCATGGTGCTGAGCGTCTGTCCAGGTGGGAGTTCCAAATGACGTTGTACCTACGTAAAATACACTATCTTGGAATTTATACATTCATATCCAGCGGCGCCACATACTGCGGTCGTCGTCGTCGTCGTCGTCGTCGCTGTCCAATACTCCCTGCCGTCGCTGTCTTTGGCGCTGAGGAAGAACGTGTGACCGAATTGTATTTCGGCGATAACCAAACTTGGTACAACCGCCGGACACCCGAGTCTTGTGTGATCTCGATTCTCAATTCTCTTACCGCACAGCCAACTCCAGCACCAGTGACACCGTGCGTGACGATATCTCTTTTATTTGCAGTCTGTCCACAGTTTCCTTAGAGGACTGATTGATAGATACGGGCGCGATGGACAGGCCACTTGGGCCACGGCAACCAGACAAGCGTAATGAAGCATATGAGTCCATCTTCGGGCGACCATCCGCTTCTCACCACCACCAGCCAGGTCAGTATCCTGGCCAGCCGGTTCTACAACAGCCCAATTATGCACAGTCAATGCAACATGCCATGTCCATGCACGGCGGTCAATACCACAACCCACAACAACACCACAACCAACCATACCCATTGCATGACAGGAGGGCATCTAACTCCTTCGCCCAGCCCCAAAACTACTATCCAAATCACTTACCACAACATCCCCAACAACACCAGTCGTCATTCAGGCAGTCATATCCCCATACAGCTGCATCCCTGTCCCAACTCCCTGCACACCACTATACTCACAATCCACAGTACACCCGTCCCCACACCCTGGCACCTCCCATCGTCCATGGACGGGCTAGATCTGTCGTCAGTTCACCCCATGCTGCTGGTATAATCTCCCCACTACCAGACGATCCACCCGATGAGTCCCTCGAGGCCCTCACGAGAGCTGGCCTCACCCCTGCACAGGCTTATCAAGCTCAAGTTTACCGTAACACCCCTGCCAATCAACAGCAGCTTAACCAGCAAGCCAACTCCACGAGGGAACCCTCCTTGAATGGCAGCTATCGTCGTGTGTCTAATGACGTTCCCCGTCTCGGCGTTAATCTTGACCTCGAGGAGAGTGGCCTTAATATCGATTTCGGCACTGATCAGGCCCCTGAAGAATCCACCAGCGAATTACCATGGGCAGCCAGCTCCACCCATAACACAGGTGCAAACGCAAGAGAATACACACGTGGGTCACATTCTCCCATATCTGGTCCCGTTACTTGCACAATGAGCTGATAATGCCCCCTTGCCATCAGAAGTGACACCCTTCCCCAAGCCATATCGACACCCAAGCCCCCTTTCCATCGCGTCTGACCAGACCAGTTCATCTGCTGGGTCACGACCACATCCCCTCCATCTCGACACCGCCGTCATGTCCACTCGTAATTCTCTCATCAGCACCTCTCCTGCTTCCTCCACCCTTGTCGACCATATTGCTGCTTCCACCAACCGTCGATCGTCAGACTCCGTACGTACGGTTCCAGGCGCTGCATTTCGTCGTGACCGTAATACACAAGACCGATCCATGTCCATGTCTGCAGCTTCTGGCAGTATCCGCACCATGATCGACCGCGGCATCCGCCCCCCGATTCCACTTATAGGTGAGAGTCACAATAGTCCGACCGCCTCCACACGAGCGCCGCGGAGAGCACCTATCGTATACCCCGCACTCCTATCTCGCGTCGCGGAGGCATTCCGCGAACGTATCCCCATTCAGGATCGTATCAAGGACGGCCTGACATACAAGGACGCCTTCGATGGGCGTGAGGCGGTCGACAAGATTGCATATATCATCAAGACTACCGACCGCAATCTCGCACTGCTTCTTGGTCGTGCCCTCGACGCACAAAAGTTCTTCCATGATGTCACTTACGACCACCGATTGAGAGATAGTGCTGCAGAGCTGTACCAGTTCCGCACCAAATTGAGCCCATTTGTGAGCGGAGAGCTGCAGACAAACTTTGGAGACAAGGAGGAGGATGGAGATTTGAAACCGGAGCGCCCACTGCTTAAGGCTGGAAATTCGGGTGGATCGGGACCGTCTGGACAGGGTTCGAACGACTCGCATGGCGATGCGCAGGAGAAGGATGCCTCACCTGTTACTGAGATCCCTGAACCCCACGGGCGCCAGGGTTCGGAGAGCATCGATGAGATGCCTCTTCCCTCGGGTGTTTTCACGCTACTAACAGACTGCTACTCGCCGACGTGCACTCGAGATCAGCTGTGCTATAGCATTGCGTGCCCAAGGAGACTTGAGCAACAGTCGCGGCTGAACATGAAGCCACAGCCTGGGCTCAAGAAGCAGATTTCGAGGGAGAGCTTGGGTGACTTTGTGGTGCGTGGTATAGTCATCCTTTTGATTTGTCGCTGATCATGTTCAATCTGAGCAGGAACCTGGCACATTATGGATACACTCCGTACCGCAAGAAGTTGTCAATAGCGTCTCTGACGCCGAGAAAAGGCGTCAAGAAGCTATCAATGAAGTCATATACACGGAACGTGACTTTGTTCGCGACATGGAATACCTCCGTGATGTGCGTTCTCGTACTTCGTACTAGACCTCCTTGATTAATCTCCTTGTATTGTATAAAGGTTTGGATAAATGGGCTCAAAGACAGTGATATCATCCCCGCTGAACGTCGCACGGACTTCATCACACAGGTCTTCTGGAATATCCACGAAATCATCGCAGTGAATATCCGCCTTCGAGACGCGCTCAACAAGCGGCAGAAGTCATACGCTGTTGTGGAGCGCATCGGGGACATCCTTATCGATGCTGTGCCGCATTTTGGGCCCTTTGTCAGCTACGGTGCACACCAGCTGTATGGCAAGTATGAGTTCGAAAAGGAGAAAAGCTCCAATCCGGCATTTGCGCAGTTTGTGGAAGTGAGTTAATTTTAGCGTGGTCCTTGTTGGAGGTTGATGGAGTTCTTGCAGACTACGGAGAGACTGCCAGAGTCGCGCAAGCTTGAGCTCAATGGGTACTTGACGAAGCCTACAACACGATTAGCTCGATATCCACTACTTCTAGAGGCAGTCTTAAAGCATACCCCTGACGACAACCCAGATAAGCAGACACTTGCGCAGGTGGTCGTTATTGTTCGTGAGTTTCTAGGGAAGGTAAACGTGGAAACGGGCAGGACCGAGAACCGCTTCAATCTCTTGCAACTAGACCAGCAGCTCGTGTTCAGGCCAGGAGAGCAAGTGGTCTGTGTCTACTTCATTATCGCGTCGCTTTGGGTGATTGTACTGACTACGTGAATAGGATTTGAAGCTTCAGGAACCTAGTCGTGAACTGGTGTACAAGGGTGCTCTGAATAAGAGAGGAGGTGGACAAGGGGACAGCGGAGACCTACTTGTATACCTCTTCGACCACGCCCTACTGATGGTAAAGCAGAAGAGCAAACACGAACAGCACAAGGTCTACCGACGAGTAAGTGCCCAAACTGCATCGCCAACGCCCGCTTCTCACCTTGATCCACACCTCAGCCGATACCCCTTGAGCTCCTCTTAATGCATGTCCCAGATGACAACTCCCGTCCCGCCAACGCTCGCCAGGGGAAACCACTCACGAAGAAAACTAGTTTCAACCATGGCGCACCATATCCACCTGCGATTCCAATCAAAGTTGACGGCAAAGGCGGGTTTGCTATCACGTTCATACACCTGGGGCGCAAGTTCTACCAGATGACACTTTGGGCGAGCACATTTGTGAGCCACCGCAAGTGGGTCGAGATGATCACGAAGCAGCAGGATATGCTTCGTGAGCGGAGCGCTGTGTTTGAGATGGTCACTATGTGCGAGGGCTTTTTCCTCGGCCAGAATAGGGTCAATTGTGCCGCGCCGTTTGGTGAGTGAGGGACTTACTTTATGGAGAAGGATGCTAAACGTCTGCAGCGAGCGGAAGGAGAATTGTGTATGGGACGGATGACGGAATCTACATGTCAGATTTGACTCAAGCAAACCGGGACCCAGTCAAAGTGCTGGCTTTGCTTGATGTGTCACAAGTTGATGTCCTGGAGGATTATCAGTTGCTCATCGTGCTTTCAGGTCAGTCTTTGTCACATCCATGTAGCAGAGTTTTATTCACAGGTTCTACTCTAGAGCGACAAGTCATTACTTTCCCGCTGGAAGCTCTCGACCCCATGGACCCGATGTCTGGCTTGAAGCGAGCAAAGCGAATATCGTCGCACACGACGTTCTTCAAGGCTGGCACTTGCCTCGGAAGGGTCCTCGTCTGCGTTGTCAAATCGAGTCCGCTGTCAAGCACGATTAAGACACTGGAACCGATTGACCAGAACATTCGTGGACGAAGTAAACCGACGTTCCGTAAGCTGCTGCAAGGTGGAAATGATACGCTGAAGCCGTTCCGGGTGAGCTTTTTCAGGTGTACAGTGTTTTGGGGGGCTTATCCTGTTGTAGGAATTCTATATCCCTGTGGAGTCGAGTTCGATACATTTCTTGAAAACGAAACTCTGCGTAGGGTGCACGAAAGGGTTTGAGATTGTCGACCTTGAGAGTCTCGATACGCAAGGACTTCTTGATCCAGCCGACGCTTCACTTGATTTCGTAAGGAAAAAGGAAAATCTCCGTCCGATGGCTATCTACCGAATAGAGAACGAGTTTCTTTTGTGTTATGACGGTATGTCTTTCACCAAACTGACCTCCGGCGAACGACTCATTCTTGCCTAGAATTTGCGTTCTATGTGAATAAAAATGGATGGCGGTCCCGACTAGATTTCATGGTTCACTGGGAGGGTTCGCCCACCGGCTTTGGTACGTTCTGGGCAGGTACATTGTGGCCAACACTAACGCAGTCTGAATTAGCTCTTCGTTACCCATATGTCCTGGCGTTTGAACCGACATTCGTGGAAATACGGCATGTTGAAACGGGTCTCATGTCGCAAGTTATTCAGGGGAATAACCTTCGTCTACTGTTTGCCGATATGCCACCGTCAGCGACACACTCAACTCATCCGCAACATCCATACTATGCGCAGCAGGGATATAATCCATATCACCAGGCACCTTCAGTCTATGGGCAGTCATTGTACGGACAAGGGTACACGCCACAGCCTCAGCACGGACGATACACACTATCAGGGCGCGACGAGATCCTGATGGTATCTGACGACCGCGTGTTGACATTACGGCTGACCACGGGTGCACCACACGTTGGGTCTGATACGATGTCACTGGCGTCGTCACGATGACTATCATAGTATAGGTATTTTTGTCCTTCCTGGAGAAGTTTATTCCGTGCATGTCTTTTTGCGCTGATGTTTCAGACATGGTACATATATGAGTATCATCTGCTGTGATTTGTTCGTTTATCGGTTCATCCGTGATACTAGTAGTATACTATTACCCTCATCATAGCATATATTTCTATTGCATTTTTGTAGTCTTGAGACGGAGCTGGCCGGCATTTCAAGTAGTGCCGGAATGGCCGCCGAGAATCTCCGAGAATGTACTAAATAGCGAAATCAGGAACTTAAACAGCTGCCGGATTGCCAAATTTAGATATGCTTGGCGGACTAAATAGAGCAGGTGTAGTGATGGGAATATTAGTTTCACAGTAATTCCCGTCGTTTGTTTTATAAGTCTATTCTAATTTTCCTTCTCTCGTTGAAATTCCTCCAAGACAATTATTGTCCCGACACTCTTTTGACTTTGTTCAGGCTCCGTCCGTCATGCAGCTGCAAACTCTTGTCGCTCTTTTATCGCTTCTCGGGGCTGCTAGTGCTACTCACCAACAACATGCCCGTCATCATGGAAAGAGGCAGGCCGTCGTCACCTCGTCTTCCACGTCCGCAGCCCCATCCACCCCAGCAGGTTCTGCTTCCTCTGGCCAGTCTTCCTCATCGTCGTCAATTTCTCCCGTTCCGACCACACCGGTTGGTACCACTATTCCTCCCTTGAGCGACATCACTTCGGGAATGGCAACGCCCTCTACTATACCTGTGACTGCTACATATTCCGCAGGTGCTACACCTCTGGTTTCGGGGGCTCCAGTTTTGCCTACTCCATGTTCGTTTTCCCTGCCGACATGTTTTTTATTATTATACTCCGCTGACAACTGGCGTGTAAATAGTCGTCTTCGTGGCTTCACAATGGCCTGCACAGGACCAAATTGCACCTACTGGTGAGTGTTCAATTCTTTTGATGTGTTTTAACCGTTAATTTTATCATGACCCAGATTCAACGGAGGTCACACAGTGGCTGCAAGAACTTGAGGGCTTCGACATCCCGGACATCGATCCTACGGCAGATGGCACTTGTGTCGGAGACCCGGCTGCTGCTTCGGAAGCTGCTAGTCGTGGCTGGTGGACTTGCGGTGGTTATACCCGGCCCACAGATATCACCGCTTGCCCAGACAAGATGACATGGGGCGTCAGCTTTGACGATGGCCCCGGTTTCTATAGTATGTATATTTTTTTCTCGCACTGTAAAATTAGTCTCACATGTTTGAACAGCCCAGTGTGTTCTGTTTGAATTCATTAACTATAATTTTCTCATTGGTTGATAGGGAGCTGCTTAACTTCTTGGCTTCGGAGAACTTGACCTCAACTTTCTTCGTTATTGGTTCCCGTATCGTCGAACGTCCTCAGGTTCTTGTGGAGGAATACATGGCTGGGCATGAAATCGCTGTCCACACCTGGTCGCATCGCGTACGTCCTGCAAAATCGATTTTACGGGTAAAGCTGACCGTGCAATAGCCTCTCACCATGCTTACTACGGACCAAGTCGTGGCCGAGCTCGGCTGGGCACGCAAAGCTATCAAGGATGTTATTGGTGTTACTCCCACTTTAATGCGTCCGCCTTACGGTGACATTGACGATCGTGTTCGTGCCATTTCCCTGGCAATGGGCATGGTTCCCGTTATCTGGACTAGCACCGGTACTGGTGCAACCTTTGATACCAACGGTGAGGATCTCATTTCTCTATTCACGTTTAAAACTAGAGTTTAATTGTTAATGACTGTAGACTGGAAGGTCCCTGGTGGTGTGGTCACAGGCCCTCAGTCTTTCGCTACTTTCGAGTCTATTCTCAGTAATGCGACTCTCTTGAACACTGGGTACGCAGAAGTTCGAATTATCCGTGCTTTTCTCATTTTTTTTTGTAGGTTCGTAGTTCTCGAGCATGACTTGTACGCACAGACCGTCGATCTTGCGATTGGCTATACGTTACCTGCTGCCATGAACTTCACTCCTAAACTTACTGTTCGTAGTTTCCTGATTCAGTGTGAATAATTGTTCTAACTCTCCGTTAGCTCGACTCGATTGGTCACTGCAACAACATTCCCAGCACTAACCTTTACCGCGAAAGTAACCTAAACACGAGTTTCCCTTACGCAAACAGCACCAGCGGCGACTCGTCCGTCCCTAGTGGCTCGGGCGGATCGAGTTCGAGCTCGAGCTCGACTGGTGGTGCTTTCTCGAATACCGCCATGCCTATATCTATGGTCGTCGCTACATTATTTGCTGCTACTGGCGCCCTCCTCATGTAACCTGACGGATATACCATTTACGCAATATTAATCTAGACGATGGACGCACGGCGACTGTAGATATCTTCTCCATTCGTGGACAAGTTTGTTTTCTGGATGGTGCCTTATTCACTCTGATTTAAAACCCGTCGGTTTCTCTTTACTGTTTGATACTTTGTAATTCTGTGTGAAGTTTGACACTTTGGAGCAATGAATTACTCAGTCGCCTTGCCTTTATCACGGTATTCAGGATGTGCTGCAGGATAAGGATAAAGTTAACTACGGTGATACCCGGTATTGACGCCGATCCATTAGGGACTATACTTATATGTGCTGTATGCTTGCTTACCGTGACCAGCTGTATCATGGCCTCACTCATCACCGCTGTTCGCTCAAGTATGCGCCCGCAGTATTTTCTTATATGAATTGAGCGCTAATGTAAACATTGCAGAATTTCTTCAGGCGATCAGATCTGTCAATCCCCCAGGGCGATGGAAGGTCCTCGTGGTAGATGAGCACTCGCAGAAGCTGCTAGGCTCCGTTCTCAAGCAGTTTGATATCCTCGAGGAAAATGTTACTTGTGAGCCTTGTTTCGGTCGATGACAAGCAGGACTCATAGGCGTATGGTCAGTGATCGAATCGATATCCAGTCACCGCGAACCGCAGCAGTTCGAGGCGTTGTACTTACTCATGCCGACAACGCAGAATGTCAATCGCATCATCAAGGACTTTAGTGACGGACGCCAGCAGTATCTTGGAGCGCATTTGTTCTTCGTCGATGGTATGCTTTCTCGCCTGACATCCGCATCGACATTTATTGAGGATGGGTATGTGGTTTAGGGTTGTCGGAGGCCTTGTTCGAGCGCTTGACGACATCCCCTGCTGAACCACACCTCAAAGGATTGCAGGACCTGTTTATCAACTTCTGGGGTGAGTTCCGCGAGCGGCCTTCTCGTGACGAAG